>JAMKCH010009170.1:0-29613 GCA_023653785.1 Ophioderma brevispina
ATTTTGTCTCATTTGTATTTTAGATTGAACTTGTTTTTATACCTTATATCAGATGCCCACAATCGTGCTTATTCTCCGTAGTTAAGTATGGGAGAAAAGAAAAGTGATCATGAGGGGCCCTACAAATTTGATACATGGTGCAACTTTATTGCCACATTAAAAAAATGATTTGAGAAAAAAATCAAGTGTGTTTGCAGTTAAAAAAAGGTCGGAGTAGTGACTCGATTCTATACAAACCTACAAAACATCCTTTGCATTGCTATATTTTGTGATGAAGATTTCCCCCAGAAATGCCTCAAATCACACTAGAAACAAATATTTTTTTGGGGGGGGGGGGTGGGGGCTAAATAATTGTAAATATTAAATACAATTGAAAAGATTGCAGTGATCTCAATTGCAGAAAAGAAACTTTTCCGTAAGGTAGAAGGAGCCTTATTCAGCATTTCTATTCCAGCTTAATATTATCTATTAATATCGGCATGGATTTAATAAATCTCGCCAAGTTACACCAAAAATTATGTGGGTTTTGGCATTTAGATTATACAACCTGACGGGTTGCGGTATCTAGGCAGCAGCCTTTGTTGGTGTCTTGGGTACCTTAAAAACGGCTCTCATGATTAAAAAAGAGTAAATTAAAGGTACCGATTTAAACACATCTCATTAATTTACACCATTCAGGGATGTCATTTTTCAGGCAATGATTAGCCTGAATTCAGGCCTCAGTCTACTCAAATTTTCGAAATTTTATTTATTTTCAGCCCGTTCTGGAGGCGTTAAGCCTAAATTCACACATTTTTTCAGGCCGTTCAGGCTTTTCTCTTACAGACCCTCTTACATCCCATTTTTGCACCATTCCATATGTCTTGACACACCAAATATTTACTTTGAGCACATTATTAGAATTATAATTAAAAAAAGAAAAAACCTAAAAAATTAAAAAAAAAAAAAAAAAAAAATATTATATAGAAACCAGGACATGCAAAAAGATGGCATATAGTCCAATTTGTGCAATGCCAAATTTCATAAAAAATCTAATACAGAGATTTTTGGATGTCTTCGTTTCAATCTTCTAAAATGTTCAAAAAATTTAGAGTTGATTTGGTTTTCCCAGTGACTGAATATAAAGAATACATCAAAAAACAGATTTTGATTTATTATTGAAATATCAGATGTCATTAGGGGCCTTTTTACCTTAAAATTAGTTATTAACATATTGAAATAGTAAAGCTCATTTATCCACAAAAATAAGGGAATGCACCGGGCCAACATACCAAAGAAAGAATACATAGATTTCTAATGAAATACTGTGTTAATATTATGCTAGTTGGCACAAAAACGTTTGGAAGATTTTCAATGAGTATTTCCAAAAATCTTATAATTGAATGTTTTCAAAATGTAAACTAGGCATTGTAAAAAGAGTCCACAAATGGCGCGATTTAGAAATTAGAATGCCCGCCAGGAAAGACACAAAACTCCCTAAATAACTATAAGAGTTTTGCACATAGTGTGATTAGAGGGGCATTTCGTGACTCCACAGCCTCGTCCCCCGACTTGCCTCAAAACAAAGTTAAGATTTTATATATTCTGAACCGTCGGGCTAAAGTTTATAGTATGTATGTGCCCAATCGACATGCAAATTCGATCGTTCTCAAGAAATTTGCCAATTTTGTTTTTGTCATAAACGGACAAATTACTGTACAGTGGGTCTATGGGGAGATTGTGATACGAAACATTTGTTCATTAACACCAAAACGCAAGTCAGAATCAACTGAAATTTTGGGATAAGCCTTTTCTCAAAGGATATCTAGCGAAAACATGAACAAAACAGCCCGAGTTAGAATCACGAAAAATGCCACCTTCAATTCATTGCTTTTTATAAATATAATTGGTAACTGCAAAGAAAAGTTCCATGGTATAGCTTTGGTGTGATAAGCAAAATGCGGCTTGAAAAGATTATACTGTAATGGCATGTAATAGATATTGTATAAAAAAGGCTAACTATGGGGTAATGAGGTAAATGTGGTATCATTGAATAGTGTTGAACAGCAGTTAATATGTGCCCAAGTAGCCTTTTGTGCCATGTAGCCACTAAAGGTGCATGTTCCGATCGTCTTTGGACCCCCGATTTACCCGGAAGTAGTATCGATTTTGATATTAGATGAAAGCGTGTATTTTTGTCATTGTAGTCCTGAAATTTAAGCTCTCAAATCAATCTCATTCCCAAAATATAAACAAAAAAACTGCCGTTTTAATGGTTAAACATCAATATTAACACAGTATTGAATAGGGCTTTGCAATATGCATTATTGCGTCTACCATCAAAACTGCAAGTTTGTTTCCCACGGTACTTGATTGGGTGTATATGCAAGTGCCAGGCTCTCATATCAAGTAGAGAACCCACAGTTGACATAAATTTGGAAAAGTACCTTTAAACATTCATCCTCGTGAGGGGTTGAAATTGGACACTTTGAATATTGTGGGGCTTCACAACCTCACCTGTATACAGTATGTGCCAACTAAGATGGAATGGTTCAAAATGCATTGGACGGGGATAGCATCATTGCATAATAAAATGTTATCACGTCTGTGATAGTATTCTTTTCAATGTTAATGATATAAAATGTGGTGGTAATGATATTAATAGCCTATCCACCAGTAACTGGCTAAACTTTGTGTGTGAATTAGTGCTAGTGTTTTTTACAGTACAGTAAGTATCAATAAATGATATCGATAATAGTTCCACGTAGCAACGACATAGTTTTGTGGTTTGTTCCCTTTTTTGGTAACAGCCATGGATGAATATATTATGGACGGCATGAGATTGTTTATTTACAGAATATCGCTCAAACCTAGATCGAAGACAAACTATATTTTGTTAGCAGGGAAGATATTTTCTGCTATCAACCAGAAGAAAAAACATTCCAATTCCATTCATTATGCAAGAACGCTGACATGACTAAGAAATAGTTCTAAAATGCTTTCAAAACAAAGACAGAAAAAGAAAAATTATAGTATTTTTGCTTGACGAGTTGCATGATCCAGTCCCCAATAGTGTTGGGCAGTTAGTACACAAGTTGCACTGCAGTATTGTGCCACACGAAAGCTTCTGAGGCAGATAATATTTTTTTTTAAGATATTCAGGTTTAGATGCAAGAAAAAAAACAAAACTGGGAGGGAAACGAGAATAATTTTTCTAATTCTATGTGCTTTTACAAAAATTAGTGACATTGGGATGTATTGTTTTTTTTTGTGAAGGTAATTTTTCTCCCCAGTCTACAGCGACTATTATTACACCTCATGAATATTCATGAAAATAATCATGCTATTTGGCTGATTCCTATTACGCATGCTTTTTCCATAGGGAAATAGATTGAACTGTTTCCCTCAACCTCTGTCCCCAGAGTCACAGGTGAGGTGTAATAAAACAAGTTTACTACATGGTTTATAATCGGGAATAGGGCACCACTATTTTCCTTGGTACTGCTACGTGCCTATACCCCTCAACCTTCGGGTTCGGGGGGTGATAGGCCCGTAGCCTAGCCAGTACCTGGGAAAACAGTGTGCCCTATTTTCCCTCTAACCATGTAGTATTGTTATAGGTGTGGAGTTCAACAGGCTCTGTGTCTGTGCCACTGCCTGGCTACACTGAATCCACAAGGGAAGAAATCAGTAGCTTCCCAAATTGCATGCTTCCAATGGAGGTTTGGTCAGGTACTGATGTGAATCGTTAGAGATGAAGCATGGCTAAATTGACAGTACTTATCACAAAACTTGAATTTTAAGAAGTGCCATCTCTTCACGATTCAAATGGGGACTGTCGTACAGAAGAAAACAGCCTTTGGAAGCAATGCTGTGGGAAGCTATTGAATCTTCTTTCTGGAGTCATATGACAATTGGCACATGGTATTTAAATTGTTAGCAGTGTTGTTAATGTGAGATGTTGCATTACTGTATGCCTGCAAAGTAAGGGATAAGCCTAGGCTAGCCGCTAGGCCC
Source organism: Ophioderma brevispina (assembly GCA_023653785.1). NCBI lineage: Eukaryota > Metazoa > Echinodermata > Ophiuroidea > Amphilepidida > Ophiodermatidae > Ophioderma > Ophioderma brevispina. The sequence goes on from JAMKCH010009170.1 coordinate 3,997, forward strand.
TGCTTCGTGTGTGAATTTTATTGTGATAATCCATTACCTTAAAGAAATGTAATTTAATCCACCTAGGTATAACCTTTTTTTTTTAAAAACATTTAATGAAAATTTGTCATCCCATTTTTGTCCTATGCAATAAGAAAATGGTTGTTGGGGCCCTCGCACACTTGGCATATGCTCCATCTATAGGTACTTTTTTTTTTTCCTTGTATTGTGTGGAACAAATGGAGATAAACTAATAGCTATAACCTGAAAAAAATGACTATCATGGTGAACAAGGGTTTTCAAAACATTGGTAGAAACTTATGTTGCAGTGCTGCAAATTGTGAAAATAGATATGAAAAAGAATTCCTTTGAAGCTGCAGTGTGAACTTCTGACAGGGTTTTATTTTGTGCAGCAAGCACAACAGTTAAAACAAAGGCATCTTGTTGAGATGATAACACAAACCCAATTACAGCATAAGATAGAAACAAGTAATTTATACTGTTATGACGCTCTCGTGGACGCCTAGGTCAGAAATACCTTTATTCAAACACAAATAATGAGCCTTGTGCACAATGTGGATCTGAATTTTACTATCATATAACAGATTTTAATATTTGCTAATTGGTTTTCAGAATTGGCTGTCCAAAACAACTTTACATAAATCAGGAAGTACACAATTACACACCAATTATTTATCACATTAATTTGTAAACAAGAATGTCCAATGTCCCACTGATCTCAATGTAGCGTTGCAGTCTCAACAAAGACTCCAAAAGGACAGCGCACAAGTTCATACAAAACTCAGGTAATAGATTCCAAGGGATCTTCTCAGTCCATGAGGCTAATCTTGTCCAGCAGTCAAGACGATGGGGCTTTCCCTCGACAAATGGTCCATCACAATAATAAAACCAGGTAATTACCACATCAGTTGTCGCTAGTCCTCATATCGGACCACAAACGGAATCCCTTTTTTGATTGCAAAAACACTGAAGCTCTTTGGCTTTAAAAGACGGACAGGCAGACAATTAGCTATCAAGCTCCGTGGCGGCATCCAAAATTATTTTAAATCCTGGCACTAGATGTAGAACTCAAATCTACCATATTGTAGAGAAAAACGATCGCATAATTATACTGTATAGGTCCAGAGCTCTAGTTCAGCGCCTCTGATTTCAAAATGCTGGCGGAGAGTCCTTCCAGTGATTGTATTTAACTACTCACAGATAGATTCCCCTTTTCTAACAATAATCATTACATTCATTCGTATGCAAATAACATACCATTGCACCACAAATCAGATTTCACAACTTAAATTAATCACTTCATATGATATAAACTTTGTGGGGGAATTCCAGATCTTGCAATGTTTGATCTTTTAAAGCATAAACAAGCTGAGTCAGTAACTAGTTAGCATTCTTGGGGAAATTCCCCCACTTCCCCCTATTTTGCAATCTAAAAAGGTGCCACTTAGAAAAAACAACTAGGGGTATTCCCCTTTCTCTCTATAGCTAAACAAAATACTTTCCTGTGAGAAATCTTTTCTCAAATAAAATCGAGAGAAGAGAAAATAATATTTTAAAAAGTTTATCAGAATAAAATGAGGCCATTAGAACAATACAAACACCAAAATGCTATTCGGTATGATATTACTGTCTTAATAGATTTTTTTTTTCGTGAGGTTTGTTAGTGATGTGTGTTCTATTTATTAATGCTGTGTGATAAAATATTCATTTTAATGGCAATATTTTGTTCAAAAAAAAACTTCCATGATAAGATTCTAAGATGCATAAAATCTCAATGTTCCTTTGTATAGCCAACCTTGTGGGAGGGAAACATCTTAAGAAAAATTAGAAAAAATCCAATTATAACCTTTTGCTTTTTCTCCTTGTGCTAGGGACTTTGTGGTAGAATTCAAAAAAGTATTGTGTTCATTAAAGGCATTATCAGTGATTTGTAAAATCAGAAAATCAAAAAAATTATCAAAAATCAGATTTCTGCATTTCTGTATCAGGTGTAGGTATACTAACATACCCTACAAGTGATAAGTCCAAAAGCAACCCAATAAGGGCAAATCAGACATTTTAGTCATTACTGTCTGTACGGACACTTACTGCAACCCGTAATTGAATGGAGATTCATATCTTTGAACAATGCTGTTTTCTTCCTTTTCTGTTAATTTTTCAGTTGTAAAATATACTTTGTTAGAGTCCTGCAGCCTTATCCTTCACTTATAAGCTCTTCAAATTTCCAAATATCTATCGAGTGGATCACTGATAGTGGCTTTAATGTTGAGAACTATGGCACAACATTTACAATAGGCAACTGATAACAAGAGTTAGCAATTTTGTAACAAGAGCATCTTATTTTAGCTGTGTACTTTTATTAAAAAATTACTTTGTTTTTGAGTAAAGTAAATCTATGAAAAGTTCAGTAATATACAGGTGAATATGAAACAGGCATGAGAATCATCAGTTTTTTTCACTAAATTAATCCCAAAACCTGAATTTGAAACACAATCCTTAAAATCTGCTGATTTACCTTATTCAATGAAGAAAAATATGCAATGTCAGAAAAATTGTGTGCTTACAGTAGTGCATAATTTGAAATACCAATTTTAAATGATGACAGACTACTTTGGTGTTTGTTTATACATGTAGCAAGCATCTATAGTAGATTCAACCCACCGTGTCACCAGAGGAACAGTTTTGGACAGCATCGATTAGTTGAGAGAGGAGGCAGAAAAAGAAAATGTGTGGCCCGATTCACCTGTTTCATGAATGAACTAAGATAAATCTAGCCTTTGATGTTGAGACATCATTTTACATAGAGAATGCAAAGACTTTTGTGTTCCTTCACATCAAAATCACGGGCGCTCAAAAGTTGGTAACAATCAACTCACTTGTTACATTGAATACCACTGAAGCAAATACATGTTTTCATTAAGCATTTAGAATTGATTTTTCTCTGCTATCGGACTACATTGTTTCAATAGATTTATTAGCGTGGAATTTTAATTTCCACCCACTGCACATGCCCCTCATTTAATGCTCATACCTTCGGAAAAGTACTAGAGGTGACACGATGGGTTGAATCTACTATAGTCTTTTTAATAGGCATTGTCATCCACAATGAAGTGCATATTGACGCAGTTCATGTTATGATTGGAAACAGAGCAAGCTTTATTCTTAATGCTAATTGGATTTAGGACCAAAAAGAAAAAAATGGGCAACAGCAAGGTTTTGCTGTCTAGCCTTTAAGCAAGTTACTGTTTATTGTCAATTGTACCAAAAAAATGATTTTACTTATTATTTAAAAAACTAGGGCCAGAGTGTCCCCTGACTACCAATGCAGTAACATTATTATAGTTAAGTTAGTTAAACCAAAGTTTTAGATCCGGTTTTGTCCCTGTTAAACGAGGGTGGCCAGATTGAGGGTTTATTGGAGCAAAAGATAATTGTCCGGATGCCCTTCCTGATGCCAATCCACAGTTTTTGGCAGTGGGCCTAGCCTTTGGGCAACCCATGCCCACCATGCAAGGCAACATGTGCGGGATGGCCGCCATTAGCTCTCCAGAGTTGATGCCTTTGTAGGTAGATCTTCTTTTTCATTCTACCAAGGTAACCAGCTACCCTCCTCATCAGATTTCCTTAGAAACCCGATGGGGTGACGGTTTAACCACTGCCAACTTGGCCCTGGGACAGGTAGTACTGGTTACCAGGATACCAGTAGCAGGCCCTCAAAGGAAACCTGATGATTATAGCTCCTTTTTTCCTTACATAAAATATTAAAACCTCGGAACCCTGTGGAAGAGGGAATTCTCTAAAATGGGAACTTCAAAGTCTATGTAGAGTCTGCTAAGACCAACCTTTTTGGCCTTAGAACAGTCATAAAGGCAGAACCATTTCATGTGAATACGCGCAGTGTCTCGCTCTCAGACCCAACGGGCCAAGTGAATTGCTACAAAAACAGATTTTATAATTCAGAAATATTTATAACTTTGTTACTGGTGCTTAAATAAGACATGTCTATACAACAAAGTATATATAGTTCATACAGTGCAACAAACCTATATATTATGACACGGTCAGATACTAAAGAAACCATTTAAATCATATCAAATTTTGTAACCACCAAAATCGCAAACTATTTTGCGCGATTTCAAAAACAATGAAAAAAAAAATTGTTTCAATCATTATCCTGAAAAGAAAAATAACCTGTAACTTAGCTACATTTTGATTTTACCTTGTGGTAGTTTTAAAATACCCTTTTAGTGTTAATTCAAGAAAATTACTGCGATTAATTTAGTTTTCCTGAGTAAATAAGAAATGTAAGGTTGTGTCAGAATTTTGTTCCAAAGATAGAGTTGGTTGTAACAGTTTGAGATCATAACTGTGCTGTTATCAACACACAATTTTACCACTGTTTTTAATATTTCATAGAAAAAGGATGTCTTTCATATCATCTCTACTGTATGATTGTTTTATGACAAAATGGCTATACACCTTTACTTGCCTATTCCTAGCAATGATGTTTTCAAGGAAAGCCCCCAATCCCATGCAAACTATTAATCTCCAGGGTGCACCCTGTCCTTTACACTGTCACTCCCATTGAATTTGTAAGAACATGGGGTTGTTTTAAATCATCTCTATTGCTGCTTAATGTCATCGATTGTACAGTGAAAAAACCTCTGGAAGATACATACTTGATACACTAATATGTAATCACTTATTTTCCTAATCGAGCTGATGTCTGACCTTGACGATAAACACCACACTCACACATCCCTCATAATTCCAATTTACTGTTAGAATCTTATGTCTGTGCAATTGATCTTACGACCCTGGGAGTTACATGGGTTAACCACCAAGGAGCATTTGTTGATGGGACATTCTGAATCATCCTCTTGGTCCTGGAGTATGCTGGTATGCATTAGCATGTTTTTTTAAACATGGGTCAAATAGATAGCAACTAAAACCCATGTATAAGAAAACATTCCCCCACAACACATGGCCATGATAAAACAATGCAAAACATTGTTTTTGTCAAATTGTTTTTTTTTACCAAAGGTTTCAGATTTTGGATGGGATATAATCCAATACCATTACATGGCTATGTTTGTTAACAACAAATTGCAGACCACATCATGACCATATTATGATAGTAAGAATAATTTTAAGGGCCAATACTTCTAAGTTAACTTGTGAGCTATCAATGGGGCCTACAGGGGTGGATCCAGATTTGAAACACCGTCTAAGTTACCGGGGGCTGAAAGGCTAACTTAGTCCAAATGGGCTGGTTTGCAAGATTTCGGGACGGCCGCCTCACAACCAGGGTGCAAAGGCGCCTCCTTCCGCCCCCCTCCTCTAGATCTGTGCACTGGCCTAACATTAACTTTCCTTCTACCGCTCCATGGAGGAGGATGTAACCATTGCTGAAATGAAGGATGAATTTGTCCTTTTGCTAAAGTATATTTAACATCCAAAGCCAAACTGACGATCTGGGAAACAGGCGCGCTCTTTTAGATTCTTTTGATCCCTTTTAACTTTCCATGTGAACAACATTTGGAAGAGCAGCAGTAAACCATGTAAACGGAAGTAATGCTTGTGTCAACACTACATTTACTCATGTTGAATGCAACAAGTTATTAGTATAAATTCTGCCATGTATCACCTGTGTGCGGCCATTTTATTTTAACTCATTTTATCTTCCTTTCCATCAGTGACTCAGGAAATGATTATTCAGCACTGTGTGCCGCCACCGTATGAAGAACCATTTTCATAAAGCACTGACCAAAGACTTGCATAATAGTATAGTTGATGTAACTTTCTGACAAACTCAGCTTATTTCAACTTATACCTTGTTGCACATCACAAGACGGAACTGAGATACAGCCTTTGCCACAAAAGGGCTGTTATAATCACGCAAAAAGATGTTAAATCAGATGTATCTATTAGATACTGTTTTTTGAAAAGATTCAGTTTCCATGTGTTTTTTGTTATAAAATTTACACATTATCGTATTTAACCAAAACTCATTTTGCATTTGGAAACGGAATACATATTAAGAATTGGAGCAATACAACCACCTCTGTTTGCCAGCTTATTAGTCCTATATTACATACAGAGTTTAGCTTATGTTTGTGAATACGATCATGGTTTATGTTATGCTATGCAACAGGGTGTATGCCAGAGAGTTATATTTAGTAAATATATGTATGCTTTGATGATGCAGAGGTCTCAACACAACTCTTTTTTCCAGCTTTGTGAAGGTATTAAATATTGACAATAAAAACAAAGCTATTGGGTCTCCTATTTTTTGATGAGCATGTGTATGTATTTTGCCCTGTACGCAGTTTTAATAGAAACCAGTAAGCATACCCACGCCGAGGATTGATGCTCACCGGACTGCTCTGAGTCGACTGGTAAAGTCGATGGGAAAAGGAAATCCAGAAAGGAAGTAAAAAGGTAAATAAAGGGGATGAGAGATACGCTATAAGGTGAGGGTGGAGGGAAGATCAAACCATGCAAATTTGTAATGGTTGCCACCCAATTTTTGAAAGTTACTTCACCTACACCAAAGTAAAACTTGGGAAAAGTATTATTAAGGTGGGCTTTGTGTTCTTCTTGTGTATTAGCAGCAGCTAATGAATTGAATCTATGATGCAAGCTACTCACTGTTGATTGGTTGGTTTCTGAGAAGTCAAATGTATCTTGGGAATGCTTGCCAATGTATTAGATCACACCTGTAGTGAATAAGCTAAATACGCTCTCATTATGTAATAAGATGATTACACAACGGAAATTCAATGCATGCTTTTCTATGGGGACAATTATGATAGCAGGCAGGCAAGTCAAAACAGTATTTTGGTTTTCTTTTCTTGTTTGACCAATAAACCTTCAAATCGTTCTTGGTAGGTGTTCTACTACTGATCAAGTGCAAATTGGAGAAATTATTGCATCAACAAATTTTCATCAAGATTAACCCTAGCACAGCTAAATCTCACCAAAACTCACTGTGTTAATTGAGAAAAATGCACTAAGTCCAGAAAGTAGCGATGACGTCAAACCAAGACTCATGTGGGCACGAAATTGCTGGTGTCCGCCAGCGACACCGCCGTAGCGTGCTATCCCGGGTCATAGGGCTGGGGCCTGAAGGGCCCTGGGTTCGAATCCCACCCGAGTTTGCGACTTTTCTTGTTCCCCTCTTCCCTCACTCCTTCAGTTCCTCCCGGGAGAAACCGACATCAGGGTTAGGGTTAAGCAGATTTCTAGTTTCTGAATTGCATTTTAGTTTAGATTGAGAGGAATGTTTGTTCTGCCAAGTTTTTTACAGCTAGTTTAATGATGCTATTATATATCACTGCGCCTTGTCCAGAGACAAGATAATGAGCAGCACTGTTGACGAATCCAAGACATTTGGCAAGTGATACCCCAGGAATCAGTACTTGGGCCACAATCTACACGTAACCACTCTGAAATATCATTAAAATATATGAACTCCATCATTAACCAGTTTGGTTACCACAAGGGTTCATAATTGGTCATCTTGGAGAGATTGGCTCCTGGAGGTTGGTAGACTGGTACAGATTGACTTTGGCTTCCTCGAGTGTTGATCTAAATCTAAGGTGGCTTGAATGACATGTCTTCATCTTTGTGATTGGCATTATTTTTCTGCCCTGAAACATTCCATGTGGTAGCTTTGACTTATGTAAATATTATTATTAGTGTTTAGACAGACTTAAAAACATTGATATAGGAGGTGCAGCACTGCGATGATGTACATCATATCAACAAAGTATAACACAAGTCGTGCATGTTGGGAATTATTCTAATACAGTTGTACTTTTCAGTACCTCAGGAATCAGTGCTTGGCCCACAATAGCTTGTCATCTACACTTAACCATTCCGAAATATCATTAAATATATGTACTCCATTATTACATTTATACTCGTTATACGTAGATCTACGTGACATCCTATGTATCACCAACAAGGTATATGATTCCTATCTTAAACCGGGGGCATTTATTGAAGACATTCTTTAATGGATGAAAGCAATTTTCTCAAAATGAAAATGACAAGAAGGAATTCATACTATAGTAGATTCAACCCATCGTGACACCAGAGGAAAAGTTTTGGACAGCGTCAATTAGTTGTGAGAGGAGGCAGTAAAAGAAAATATGTGGCCCGATTCACCTGTTTCATGAATGAACGGATAATCTGGTCTTTCATGTTTACATCATTTTTACATAGAGAGTGCAAAGACTTTTATGTGCCTTCGTATCCAAATCACGGGCGCTCAGAAGTCAGTAACATTCAACTCACCTGTTACATTGAATACCACTGAAGCAAATACGATTAGTCAGAATGTTTTGAGAGTTAATTTCTCCGCGATCGGACTCTTATGTTTCAATAGATTTAGCACAGAATTTTAATTTCCACCTACTGCACATGCCCCTCATTCAATGCCCATACCTTCAGAAAAGTACTAGAGGTGACACTATAGGTTGAATCGACTATAATTTGCTATAAACGAGCTCGACAGGATTGCAGACTTGCATATTATGATTGGCAACCTTGGTGAATATTCATCCTTGTCTACCTGGAGAACTAAGTTAAATTTCCATGGCAACCTTGGTGTTTATTAAATCAGCATCGCTTCAAATTACAAACCTTTGCAAAATCCGCAAATGTCGCTGTTACGGGCTGTGACCTTAACATTAATTTTTGCATGTTTTCATAACCTACCTAGACTTGGTAAAAGCCTCTTTTTTGGTTCTTCTCATCTCCATCTGGAACAGAATGCTATCCATTCTTGTTACTCGAGCCGCTTAACCCCAGTCTTATTTAATATAATACAAGCTGCCAGTTGATGTCGGTATTCAACACAAATTCCTCGCACATAACGCCGCGAAAAGTAAATCTCCATCATACATCACTGAACTTGTTCCACACTTGTCACTCCATACATTTATTCCCACTCGTGGTGTAATGTCACCTAAAAGTATTTTGAAGTTATATCCTCATTTTGGACAACCTCGCAAAAAAACATGTCAAATATTGTTTTGGGTTCACATGGGTATGGCTCGTTTGATCAACCCTGACTTAGCGTCGTGTCTGCGTAAGGTGATTTTAATGCAACTTTACGTTATTGGTTATTTTCAGTGAAATTCTACAGGGAGTGACTCCCAAAAAGATTGCTATTAGCCTTAATCTGTGAAATTGCCAAATGAATAATATTCAGGGGAATCTATTACAATGTTACTATACAGCGTACCGCTTCCGGTATTGACTGTTTTAAAATCGCACAAAATACTGTTGTTGGTAGACTAATCAAGAGATTTTTTAAGCCTTCGGGTAGGAAAGCAACCACCGGACTTACTATCCGGAATAAATTTTCAACACTTACTAGCAAGCTGGATTAGCCTCCTTTTCAACAATTACCCGATTTAAAGCATTCATCCAATCAGGTTTTTTATTCGCTTCGAGCCGGGCGGTATTTACCCTATGTTCCTTGACTTTTTGCGCCAGGTGGGATAGAAAAAAATGGGACCCAGGCACGAACAAACTTTTACCCGGACACTCAACAATATTCATAGAGGAGTCTAGGTTTGCCGCCGGGCACCGCTTCTCCCCTGCGATACACACGCCAACGAATCCTCAAACCACCAACAAAGCGAGGCACGACGTGCTAATTACGACGTCACACCATGCATAATGCTTGTCGTGTGACCTATTCCAACCAATTACTGCACGGGGTTGTGCATGTACAATCAGTGGAAGCCCGGAAAGAGCAATGCGCTGTGGCACGAAGTCCGATAGCTCATGTAGAGTGAATGAGAAATACAGAATATCGGAACTAGCAAAACGGTATACTGGAACGATGTCATGGATGGTAAATGTTTTGAAGAAGTGTGGTTTTGCCTTGTGCATATTAAGACAGTCAAGAGCACTAAAGACGATGTTAGAACTAAACCACTGACATTTTCGCTAATATGAACGTTCGAACTTTGATCTATCGTAACATAAATTGTACTAAGTGTCTGCGAAATTATTATGAGCAAAATGAGAATGAAATTTAATTTGAGAATTTGGCCCAGAGCAAATGTTTCTGTGCTTTGGTATAGCGCTATACACGTGACCCGACCAAGGTTAATTATATTAAGAAGTTTTTCAATATGAACTAACGATGTTGTAAAGAAGTTCGTTTGTGCCAGACGCCGGTTCTTTTCTTTACTAATTTAGCGTGCTACGCACTTCGTAATAGTTTACCAAGCACAATTTTAGTTACATAAGTTTGAATGATGAATGACTAATATTTTGACAAACAACTTCAAAGTCAAATGAAATATGTTATGTCCTTCTTTGTTGATAGGTATACAATCTGTATCATATTCATTAACGTCAAGTGCTACATCATCTGACATATTAACCTTTTCAAATACTTGAGATTCATGAATGCAGAGTATTCATACGTTGTAACAAATGGAAATTAAGCCAGTTGCTGATATGAAACTTTCAAACTTCAGCGTTAGTAGCGTGGGCTTGGTAGAATAATTCAAAGCGTACAATTCGTCTGAAATCGAGATGTCAAAGTGAACGAACACAAATCAACGTGCAACGCTTTACGTATTTAGTTTATCAGGCCCACTTTTAGTTACATTGGTTTGAGTAGTTGCAGAAGGCAAACTTCGAGCAGTCGGCGTTCGTGGTGATAGTGTACCGAAAACAGTACTCAGCTTCTTACTCCATAATTTCATCACGCGACGGTTACATGTAAATGAGATAAAGATGACAGGCCCTTGAAGAGAGTTGAGAATAATGAATACATACCACAGGTCTGGTATACCTATATAGGGAATGATGAAACCCGATATCCACGTCAGTCCAATGGAACAGGAAAGCTATAATAATAATGATATAATAATAATAATTATAATAAATAATTCCAACAATTAATTTCGTAATTCTACAACTCAGTTTATCGTTTCACCACTTTTTTTGGCATCGGGTATAATGTTTACTGCATGAAAATGGAAAATTCGATTCTTCCCAAACTTTGGAATTTAGCGTTTTAGTCGACTATCTTTAGTTGATTCAACCCATTGTGTCACCTCTAGTGCTTTTTCGAAGGTGTGGGCATTGAATGAGGGGCATGTGCAGTGGGTGGAAATTAAAATTCCACGCTAAATCTATTGAACTATGTAGTCCGATAGCAGAGAAAAAACAATCCTGTGCTTAATGGAAGTATTCAAACCAATGTGAGCGCAATTATAGCTGCAAAATTCTCAAAACATTCTGACTAATCGTATTTGCTTCAGTGGTATTCAATGTAACAAGTGAGTTGAATGTTATAAGCTGTTATACTGACTTTTGAACGCCCATGTTTTAGATATAAGAAGGAACACAAAAGTGTTTGCACTCTTTATGTAAAAAATAATGTCGACATGAAAGGCCAGATTATCTTAGTTCGTTCATGAAACAGGTGAATCGGGCCACATATTTTCTTTTTCTGTCTCCTCTGCCAACTAATCGACGCTGTCCAAAACTTTTCCTCTGGTGACACGATGGGTTGAATCTATAGTTGACTATTCGTAATTAATTAATAAATACACCAAAAATATATTTCGAAATCCCTGAGTCAGCCTTTAAGCGAAAATAAATAACGCTTACTGTGGGAAGGAATATATGACGCGCCCGTTCTATCATAAGCAAGATAGCTGTTATTTCACTTAATTTGGAGAACTATCTTTCATAGTCAAATGTGAATAGCTTCCCCCTGACGGGTTGCTCAGATTATTGTTGGAGAAAACATGACTTGATTGCTGGATTTCCCCCTTTGTTGATCTGCAAAGAGGCCGTAAAATAAAATTCAAAAGGGTAATTTGTACTCTATTGGATGCCGTAATGACCAAACTGGAAAAACTGCTTTAAAATGTCTGAAAATGCACTAATTGTATTAAGAAAATGGTGTAATTTCATGATTGACGTCACCATTATGTTGAAAATCTGGTCATTTGGTGTACTTTGACGTAATATTGTTGTATTTCCTCTGTGAGATTTTTAAAAAAAATATGTGAAAGAAACGTTGCCAAGTTAACAGTTTTCCATAGACTACTGTGTGTGGGTGAGGTGGTGGTTTAAACCTAAAATTTCAACATTTTCTTAATTAATCGTAATGTTGAATAGTTATTATGTAGTATCACAAGCAGCTGACAAGAGAAAACAATTGCACATTAAGAAATTTGACAAACTTACCCGGATGTACAGTTGAAGTTCTTTCTTCATACTCTTCATGTCATGCCCACCACCATCAGTACCGCTAATTTGCTCTTTCTTCAATATCTTTGCGGCTTGGATTGTTAATCGAATTCCAATGACAGTACGTAAGAAAAATCCAATGTTGAACAAAAGAACAATTGCGACAGGACCTCCAAAGGCCACAAGAACCGGATACCCACTGCTAAGCCAACAAGAAGATGCGAGATTATATACCTTTTCTTTTAGAACTGAAATGGGAACGCAGAAGTGGATCTATTGAAGGGTTACAACTATCATGTTGGAACACCCCCAACCACATAGATAATACTTGAAAACCTTTGTATTACACTCGCTAACCGGCTCTGACTTTTGATCCGCTAAACCGAACGTTGCGACAAAGATCAAACGCCAGCACGTTTGCCAAGAGAAAACAGATAACCAGAAATAGTGCATCGCGAGAGCGATGCCCAAGCACAAACACATTTTGTATTTGGTTTGACCAGCAGCAATTAAAAGCAACAACTGCCTAGAACAACGAGATTGAAAGATCCTCCCCGTCTTCCCGGTAATATTTCTCAACTCTGAAAAGACCAAATATGTACAACAACCAATACTAGAACTGTGAGAGATATTGAACAGCCACTGATGTCGCAAAAAGATTGTGACTCCATAGTAGAGATATGTGGTCCCATGGGTGCCAAAGTAATCTAACAACTTGTGAATGTCCATCAAATAGCTTGTACAATCTGTCAGGCGGTACCTTTCTCTTTCTCCCGGTTTGCTAAGAATGAAAGTGTTGCCTTGACATCTGCAATCAAAGCGCATAACGTTTCGTCCTCTCAAGTGTAACCAGTGGACATAAAGGCATACTCTTACAAAAGAAAAATGTTCTCAGCACGACTACTCTCCATTAGCAAGACAATCGCCCCAATTATGATCGTGCAATGAACCCTCCTTGAAACTTTTGGCTTTTGCGGAACTTTTCTGGATTCATAGAATACAACATCGGGTTGTTTTTTGATCAAATATTATTCGAATGTAATGGTGGAATTCCAAACGTATCGAACAAAACTATCCATTCCATAAGCACTCGCTTGTTGACCAGAGATTGTTGCAGATATGTTTTGTGTTAGGAAAATGTGGCGGTGTTCCCTTGACGAGAATTTACATGCCTCATGACACGAGACCAGGCTGGCAGCTATGGTAGCAGATAACACGAAATCCCCAACTCCTCAGCCACTGCTAAAGTCCCTGTCCGTAATAGTCCTTGCCTTCTATTTTAAAAACCAAATATCCGGTGCTGTGGTTTCTTAGAGCAGTCCTCCTCTGGTGAAATTTCTTCTTGCCTTGCCAAGATACCATTTACTTTTTTGCGTTTACGATACGATGAACGGTTTTATCATTCCACGTACGATTGAAGGATTCGATATTGTAAAATAAACGCGGCATCAAAATGATAACACAGAAGTTCCAATCGATCTCAAATTGTCGTCGTTATGCTATCATTTTGAGAGGCCATTCCACGTCTATTGGTTCGATATCTCGAATCAAGAGTTCCACTCAAGATGGGTAGCACCGGTAGCCTGTTCTTTACGGAAACGCACATTCGTCCCACGTGGTCAAAATAGCCAATGGCGGGCATGATACAAGTCGACAAGATCCAGAAGAAAGATCATGTATGTGATCTGGGTGGACCCGATGCGTTGACGCCATATTGTTTTGTCTGGTGTAAGGACTCACTGTTAGGCGAAAAATCGAAGAGAACTGTAGAGGAATTTTCCCGGGAGGTTTTTTGAGCGTTCAGCTTTCAACAAGAAGCAAATTGGCTCTATAAAAGTACCGATCATGCATTTAGCGCAATGAGCGGTTTTGATATTTCATAAATTCCAGACGAAATGTCAAAGTGTTTCAACTTCAGCCATATATGCCCTACACGCTGCCTGTAACGTTTGGTCTCCTACAGGACAATCGTATATCACATCTGGTTGACATTGTTATAGGTGGAGGGTGGACGTCGTCGAAAATTCCGTAAGCCCAACAGCCCTCCCTCCCATGCAAGCAACAAGGTTCAAAACGAGTTCTTTAGCAACTCTGGCGTTGCATAGTCACAATACACGTGCACCTAACTCCAACGCAAGGGTCTAAACGATAATTGTGCCATTCATCAAAAAGTCATCTCCGTTACAATGTGCGCAGTATACATTTTTAGAATGCATACCGTTTGACCATACCATGGGAGTCCATGGAGTGCGTCCGTTTCGTTACTGGAGCAGTTGAACTTTAGGTCTGACTGAAGATTTTTGGGAAAACTAGTGATCAGGTAATATGATGTTTGGGGGAGTTTAGGAGGGGGTGACGCAATCAACTCTGTCGACACATTTCTGTTTAAAACGTCATTTCATTTTTCTAGCCAGCATGATGGTGTTCGTGTGTCGGGATCAATTTCAAGGTATGTCCATGAATGTTACTCTGAAAACTTTCGTTCCAAATGGAGTTGCATTGACTCTGCGGCAGAATAATTCATAGTCATAGCAACAGCTCCATATCTCATACAGTTTGTATCACATTCTACATTTATAAGAGAGGGGAAATTTTTCTGCTCGCCACATTGCTTTATTGCAAGAATGAAGTCCTTCGCTACTACCGGGTAATGCCAAATGACGTTATTGATTCCCCAGGTTTGTAGAGAAATGAGGAAACACTTGGGAATCTGTCAATAACAAAATAATCGGTATAGCACATAATTAGGAAACATTCTACGAAAGACGTCTGACTTGTTAAGATATCGAGCTAATTATCATGGCAAATGGGTCCAGAACTTTACTCTGGAAGGGACTCTGACTGGGATAG
Source organism: Ophioderma brevispina (assembly GCA_023653785.1). Lineage (NCBI taxonomy): Eukaryota > Metazoa > Echinodermata > Ophiuroidea > Amphilepidida > Ophiodermatidae > Ophioderma > Ophioderma brevispina. The sequence continues at coordinate 19,084 of JAMKCH010009170.1, forward strand.
GTACTCCAAGATATATTAAGTAAAATTGACTTTGGGGAAAAAGTCGCTAAATGCGCATAAATGTTCCTATATTTGTTCTGTAATTGCAGACTGCATTATGATATCTCAGAACTCAAGACAAGAATCGACATTTTAATTATCATTATTGGGTATCCAAATGTTATATACAACACTTCCAGACATTTCGCTCTATTTAAAGGGGAAACATGTTATTCTTCCGTTGAGTAAGTCTTAGGCAAAGTTAAATAATTTGGTCAGCTCTGTTGCGTCGGTCGCGTCACATAGCTGACGTATTTTCTACATGTTGGGACTGTTGGACTTCGCGGTTTTGTACTACTATAACAAATTCACCAAATTCCAAACTCAAAGTGGCTAATTAGTAAAATATTAATTACCTAATTATGATGTATTTGCAAAACGTTATTCGTCCACCTATCGAGTATTTGTCGAAAATCTATTTTGCGTATGCCCATAGCATCGTATCGTCATTTTGAAGTATTCGCCGTTTCATATAGTGAAGTATGTGTGGCGACGTATTTTTCAGTTCAAGTGTTAGAGTTGCTATTTGTCGTTTTCACATAGTGACGTTTGCGGCAACCGCGTAACATAATGACATATTTGCCCGACATATTGGTTATTTACACGTTGAAACTGCTATCCTTGTCGGATAGCTTTCACATTGTGATCGTAATCGCATAGTAAATAAATTGGAAGTTGATTAGATAAATAGATTGAATTGAACTTATTTTGTCGATTTGTTAAATGGGGTTTAATTGAAATATATGTTTTATGAACAGTATGGGCCATTAAAATCGGAAAATCTTCAAAGCCGTTTTTCTCGAAATGCGTATTTTGCCAAAATACGTCAGTATGTGACGCTGGGCCGACGATTATCTCGTCTTCTTATTTAAACTCAAATTACTAAAATATAACTTTGTTTCAGAACGCAAAGCGTACAGACGTATATATATTCTTTTTTGTAGATAATAATAATAATTGGTTATACATCAACAGAAACATTTCTCAGAGCCCTAACAGTTGTTGCAGATATGAGAAATGGGATCTTTCTTTTGATATCGAATCTAACTTTGATGAAGCGAGATAGGGGTAGCGAGGGCACGTAACTCGCCTGGTGGTTTCGAGGCGGGCAAGGCCCCCACGTAAGTTAAAAAAATATCCCCTGATCACAGGCAAAACATGTCCCGTAGAAGATAAACGGTGCAAAATGGCTTCCCTATATTCGCTAAAAAAAAATCCGCCCTCTTGCCACCCTACTGGCCATCTCCACTAAGCCCTGCGCGGGGTGAGGTTTTCCATCGGGCCACCCACGTTTTAATTGACGAAGAGCAGGTATAAAATAATTTTCTACTGCTGGCAAATAATACACAGTTCTCTCGTTGATTAAATCACGAACACTTAAAGAAATTATTTTTGAAGTAGGGACTGAACAACAAAAACGACTCAAAAAGAGTTCTTTCATCCGAAATCTTGATTATAAATCTATTCTCCAGCTGTCTCAAAAAAGTGGTTGACAATTCAGAAAAAAATATGAAATTTCAAAATAAGTCTTCCTACTTGGCATAATATTAAAGAACAAAGAACAGGCTTTCCAATGGTGTTGTTTCATCCTTATTGCTTTGGTCAATCCAGAGATAAATCAAAATTTGAATTGGACGAAAGGATCAAGGTGTTGGTAGGAAGTTGCGTTTAATGATATTTCAAGACCATAAAAACATTCTCCTCCAGGTTGCTCTAGTTTCATGGTTCTCTTCTAAATTCTAACAAACAACAGTATGTCGAATGGTATACACTTTATCTTTAAAACCAGAACTTACTGATCATACTTCCACCATTACGTAAATGTTTTCGTATCTTTTAGATTTCTGGTGAGTTAATTCCCTTTTAAAGAATTTATCTGGTCAAATGTGAATAACTTACGTTTAAAATAATTCTTCGCTGTTTTCACTCAACCAGAAAGTTAGCACAAACTTGATTTCTGTGTTCCGCAGTAAACTGGAGTTATCGCTCGATTGAAACAAGCAAATGAGATGAAACAAAAAATACTGGAAAGCCTGGTCTTCTCTTTAATGTGATGATACAAAACCAACTTACTTATGTTGAGATAAAATATTGAGGAAAAAAAAATCGTTTTTGATTGTACCATTTTTTAGACAGGCTGTTCTGGAGTGGAGGCAAATTAATTAACCTTTTGAATATATGTAGACTTATAAAAGCATATATTATTACTTACCATTAAAAAGGCTGGTATGGTGGTTTAGTAAAACCATCGTAGATATATCCTGAAACGAAAAGTGATTGAATCGGATCCACGACGATAAAGACATACCCAATGCCATGAAACAGGCTTGGGTGAAAAGCTTTAAAAACGTCAGATATCGTGCGATCAATGTCCGAAGGTTCCCTGAGCATCGGTGGATTTATGCGGTCTATGCTGTCGATTTATTAACGAACGCTAATGGTTGGCCCTAAGTGGGGTCAGTAAATTTATATCGGTTCTAATTTGGTTGAGCATGGCTTATGAAGTAGGCGAAGGGTTTCCTCTGTATTATTATTCTGCAATGATAAACGAGGAGTTCGCCACTTTCACACGCAGTATTTTTCTTCTTTTTTCGATAAAACAAAGAGCATTAGACAGGAGACCATAGAAAATACAAAACATTTACGAAATAAAAAACCGGACGCCACAAAACTGTCCTCTAATTAGAAAAGGCTTTTACATACTTCCATTCAGTTGTTTTTAGTTTAATAATATTTAATCACGAACATGAGACATACAACCTCTAGTTATTTAAGTCTGCATATCGGAACCTCTTTCATCTTTATGAAGAAGTACAATGGAATGAACAACTCAATATGTTGTCATCTTATTTGAGAAAATGTGCAAGTAATCGGAACTTACAAGCAAGGTCCATGCTCATAATGGATTCAACAGAGTCTAAGTAAAAAGATTACGTCATAGGTTAAAAAGTAAGCGAAGCCAAAACAATGCTGGGTATTTCCACATTCAGTGTTTCTGATTATTTTTCGTTCTCGTATCTCCTGTAAGGGAGCTAATTTGATTAACATGCCTATTGATGAGCCACACAAGACTGCAGAAGACTTTACAGGACAGTCCCAGACCTTGCCAAAACTAAACATGAAAAAGAAAAACTGCTCACGCTTTTCGAAAAATGGCCAATCGGCACCGGTCTTGAGCAGTCTAGAAGTGGTTTTCTTGCAAACAATCGGCTGTGTGACTGAGCCTTTAACGAACCACCACCAGGGTGAAGTTATTGGACAGTTTTAGGCGAAGTTTGCAAGGAGCTGTGCTCCGCATCATTACACCAGCAACAGGAACAAAATTAAAACTCCTAACATTCTGAAATGCTGAGATGATGATGATTGCAACCAAACACTGATGAAATGCAACGTGTTTAAATGAGTTGTATAGTGCCCAAAAGTGGCACAAAAGTAACTTGATCTCACTGCAGTTAGGTGAGTGTATTCTGTTATGTTATGTTAAGGTCAGAAATACATTTCAAACACAAATAAATGAGCCTTGTGCACAAGTGATCTGAATTTTATAATATAACACAGATTTAATGATTTTTAATTGGCTCGGTTCAAGAATTTGGTATGTCCAAAACAAAATTACATAAAATTACACACAATATTTAAGATTATAATACTTAAGAGTTTACTAGTGTCCTGTGTTGAAAGCGTTGCAGTTCAACGATGATATATATCCTCACAGCGAAGACTCCAAAATGACAGCATGCAAAGTCACACTTAAAAATCCTCAGGTAATATTCCATAGGAATCTTCTCAGTCCTGAAGATAACATTTGTCCAGCAGGTAAGTCCCTCGGCGACACTAATATTCCACAGTATATCAGTCCAAGATAATCACCACGATTTCTATCTGTCCACAATTTGGAATCCTATTTCGATTCCCAGCACTTTTGGCTTCAAAGACGAGAGTAGAATAATTACAGCGACTTCGGCTCACATGGAATTATAAATCCTGGCACTATGGTACTTTACAGGTCTGCTACTCATTGCAGATTAGAACTAGCTATAACTTCTAGCTACTTGTTACTAGTGGATGCTGGCCCGAGACTTAACTCAAATCTCCATTATATATTGACTTCACAAAGTTCCCAAGTCTTAAAATAGATATTACCACAGCATCATGCATAAACATAACTTAGTACTGTCAAATCAGATTTCACAAAAATTACATCATCTGAATTGCATCATTTCACATTTACAACTCATGGGGAATCCCCAGATCATGTAATGTGTTTTGATCTTAAAGCAAAAACAAGTTGACTCAGTTTCTAAGTTTACATCTTAGGGAATTCCTCATTTCCTCTATTGTGCAATCTATCTAACAGGTGCACCTTGCACAAACAACACTAGGGAATCCCTTGCTCTCTTTTTATCATAAACAAAGTACTTTTCCTGTGAGAAATCTTTTCTCAAATAAAATTGAGAAAATAATATTCTAATCAAAATTTTGAGGGTAATATAAAATCCTCCCCCTTAAAAAGAAAATTTGAATGAAATGAAAATTTCCAAAATCTGGTTTTATACCTTTAACCATTTTGTGGTTAATTTTACATACAGTTTACACAGTGCAAATTTTACACTTTTTTAAGTTCTTGCATTGATGCCTTCTTCAGTCACAATTACAAAATTGTAATACTAAATTTCTGAACAAGATTTAGGCAGCTCTGGACAAGGCATTGCCAAGATGTTCTTTCTTGATATGTCTAATGTCCAGATTGTATTCTTTTTGAGTTAAACTCCACCTGGAGCAGTCTTGATTTCTGTTTTTCATTTGTGGATGAAACGTCAACGGATTGTGATCCGTGTACATTAGAACTGGGTGCACTGTTATACTCAAATACCACTTCAAAATTTTGATTAATGACTTAAATAAGACTTGGCAGACATTTCTTCTCAAATTGTTGAGTAGTTTTTCTGATGTTTGCAAACTTCTTAGAGGAAAATAACCATACAGGATGATCTACATCATTTTTGCATCCTGCTTGCATGAGATCTCCACCACAGCCTACATCACTGGCATCAACTGCTTATTGATCAATTGTTTCTAAAAGTCTGGCGAATCAAAAATGGCCGCATCATCAAAATTGACGTGATTTTACCAAACGCTTTTTGGCATTGCTCGGACACACAAAGTTTGCCGTTTTTCCCTTCATGAAGGTTGGTCAGGGACACGCAATTTCTGAGAAACTTGGACAGTATTTTCTGTAAACCCGACCATACCTAAGAATTCATGAGCTCTCTTTTTCTCTTGTGGTGTATGTGTAGGAATTTATCATTGCTTCAAACTTTTGAAGTATTGGCAGCTTATTGCCCTTGTCCTACAACATTGCCCTTAAGATGTGAGACTTTGCCAGGGAAAAAAATTCACTTTTCACCAATGCACAGTCAATCCTGCCTGAGATAATTTCTCAACACAAGTGATGGAGCTGTCGTCTCATGTGTTCTTCCCAGTTTTGCTTATACACAAGGAGATAATCCACATAGGCTTCAAAATTTTCTATGTCGGCAACTACTCGTTTCTTTGGAAATGTTGCGGCAGAATTTTTGAGACCAAATGCCATTCTTTGTATTGGTATAAGCCATCGGGGCGGACAAAAGGCGGTGTCTGAAATTTTGGCACCGTCAGTGAGGGGAACTTGCCAATAACCCCTTCAACAAATCAAATTTGCGCACAAATTTTGGCAGTCCGACTTATCTATGCAATAATCAACCCGTGGGCTCGGGATATTGAGTTCGGTTTTGGAACAGAGGTTGACTTTTCGAAAATCTGTGACCAAACGAAATGAACCATCAGGTTTGGGAACCAGAATACACGGGGAGCTCCATTCACTATTGCTCTGTTCTACTATTCCATTGTCTAACATGTATTTCACCTCATTTCTAATATGGTGCAGCTTGATTGGATTCACCCTAAAAGGATGTTGCTTTATTGGCTCGATGTCACCTACATCAATGTCATGGGTTATGACATGTGTCTCACTGGGTACATCAGGAAATATGTTTTAACTCATGAATTAACTCTTTTAATTCATCTTGTTGACCTTGCGGGAGGTGACCTAGTTTCTTGTCTAAATTGGCAAGTATGTCAGAATTTTGCAATTTGACACCATAATCATTTTCTGTGTTTACAGTGCTATCTTGTTCAGGTACTGACTCTGTGATGTCATCATTACGATGGCATAACTACACATGGGACAGGCGTAATAGTACATACACCATCGTTCATTATACTCTTTGAGCTATTTATGTGACATAATTGTCGACCTTTTACGTCTACCTGGTGTTTGTGATCACATAGTCAAGGTCTCTCACTTTTTATCTCAATCTCCTATGGTCCAGAATACTTGGCTTGTAAATGATGCCTTGTATTGGTAAAATTATTGCCAAAACTTTGTCACCGTGGTTTGAATACTCTGTTTTCTGGCATATCTTTTGTTATACCATGTTTCCATTTTGGCCTGGCTCTGTTTGAGATTGTGTTGGCAATTTGCAGTGGCTCTTTGGAAGCCTGTGCCTGAATTGAGACACAGTCTAACAAATTCACATCCGGATTTTCATGCACCACTTTTCTTCAGTAGTTTCAATGGTGCCCCCATTACTTTGTTAACCAAACCCAACTCAAAACTGGACTCACTCCTAATGAACTCTATGTACGGGCCTCCAGGGTTCGTTCCCCAAAGTTTGATGCGTAAGTTGTGTCGCACCTCATGCTCATCACAAGCTAAGATTTCTATTAGTTACTACTTACGTCTGTTCCCCAACACCTGCTCAGATGTTCTCAACTAGTGATACTCATCAAGAGTTACGAACACTCTAAGACTATTCTACTCAACCTATCGATAAACATCTGGGAGTATTTGTGTGTGTCATGTATGCGAGTCTGTGTGTAGTGCTCCTATTGTTTTCTTTCGCGTAATGTAATGAATGAAAGTCAGCGGTACAAGATGACGGCATTATTACGGACGACCGGGCTATCATATAAAGAGGTTATCAGTGTATAAGGGGTGTTCGTACGAGCTCATAGACACCATATAGGCCAAGAATTTTAGTTTTTAAACGATGGAACTTTCTGGACAAGCTGAAAATGTCCGGAATTGGGTGCAGCAAATGTTTACTAGACGACCATACTAAAAGTCCCCTAAATTCCTCATTGTGCTTTTTCAGAATAAGGGGGCAAAGTTTGTACAGGGGTAAACATTACAACGTATTGAATTGTCCTTAATGTGTTCCAACATTGTTGGTCATTCCCAAGGATCAATAAAGGTATAGTTTGCCCAATATCCACAACCGTGTAGTGTTAAGTACTACAGACCTAATCATATTCAAGGTCATCCTGGGGAAAATACTTTCAAAAATGCTCCAATTTCATGTTCTCGGCGCGGGATTCAAAATTGCTTCGTAGAGCACTATTCAAACAGAAAATGTTCATTCAAATCACCTACATGGATTCAATATAGACATATAAGAGGGCAGACAAGCAGTGACTCCCCATAGAGCCTGTAGATCCCCATCACACTTGGCCCTGTAATTTTTGCAAGTAATGACCATCACCTGTTTAAAAATATATCCATTTGGTGTGTTCATGTACAACCAGATGAAGAATTTGACACATCTTTCAGAGAGAATCCGACCATTCTGAAAATTTACCCCCAGGATGACCTTGAGCCTTTTTTACATATAGTTATTAACTACAAGCCATAGATATAGGGGGAAATATACCTTTATTTTTTGTTTTTTTTTGAAGATGATTGACGGTGACGTGGTTCCATGTCTAAAAATAATCAATACTCAGTATTTAATTGTAAACATTTATGCCAAGTTTCATGCTTTTATAAAGAAATGCAAAATTCTTACAATATCTGCTTAACTATGTACATCGATGCAATGTTGATGCACATGCTATCAGCATCAATATCGATCTCGTGTTGTATTGTTCCAATGCAATAGTTTTACGACCTGTTTTACGAGGGCGGCGATGATCATCAGTCAAAGGGATTTGGGAAGAGCTTTCTCCTTCTCTCCTACCTCCATGATCATATAAAGAGGTTATCAGTGTATAAGGGGTGTTCGTACGAGCATAGCCCATAATAGCAGCTCTTTCAAAATCTAAGGTTTCCGACCGCTCTGTTAATTTTACAGCCTTTTCCTATTCTTATAATTTTTTTTTTTTTTTTTTTTTTGTTCTTTTCGTGTAATGGAATGTGTGAAAAGGTCAGCCGTACTAAGAAGGACAGGCATTATTACTCGGACGACCGGTGTAAAGAAACTGAGTGTCCCCCATGAGAGAGTGTCCTAGCTACCATATAGCAACATGTACGGAATAAACCGTGACCTTGTACACGAGGCCATTTGGGTACAGTGCTGAAACAAATGATGCATACAGCACTCAATGGAGAACACAATAGACAGATGCGTGGTAGGACATTCAGTCACACGGACACTGTAGTATATGACACCGGGCCTATCATATAAAGAGGTTATCAGTGTATAAGGGGTGTTCGTACGAGCATAGCCCATAATAGCAGCTCTTTCAAAATCTAAGGTTTGCGACCGCTCTGTTAATTTTACAGCCTTTTCCTATTCTTATAATTATTTTAGACCACTCTTTATTGGGTATATATATTGCTCGAAACAATAACGAAGTGAAATATAAGTTCATGACGTTGAAATATTTTAAAAGTGAAGATTAAATCATTTTCTTTTTTATAGAGTTGACAAACATAATGCACCTTAAATAATCACAGCTATCCAAGGTAAAACAAACGGCATCGGCAAAGGTATTTGGTTCTGCATTGGTTTGGGGAAATTCTCAACATTGGGCCTCTTAATTTTCGGTTCTCTCATTTTTTTGCAAATAGTTCATATTTTACACAATTTACCCCCAAAAGAGTTTGTATTCACTAAAGTAGCCAAAATTTGCTGTTTATAGTGAGGTTTGTAGGGTTCCTTTTGACACACTATGTATATATGACAAAGATTCTGTACAGTTATTTAGTTTTAATGTTTCCATTGGTTAGTTAGAAGAGATGATCATGAAGACGAAGAAGAAAAAGAGATCACGAAGAAGAAGAAGATTCATAGTAGTGAAGAAGGTCATTAAAAACAGGAGTGTTGATAATAATACGATGCGTCTGAAAAGTGATGTGCATTATGATTTTGACATAAAAGCGTATATATTTTTTCTGGATACAAAAAAAAAACCAAATTTGAAAACTTGACCCATCCTCAAAATTCAAACTGTTATGCCAATCAAAAATTTGATAACAAAAATATAATCACCAAGAATAACTTTAAACCATACCTTTACTAAGTATAATTTTAAAAAAAAACATGTGTTTAAAAAGCTTTGATGCCCAAAATTCAAGTTATGGTTATAAAATGATAAATTAATAGACTATAGTTTCGTTATTAAGAGGTAAACAATAACTTAGAAGAGAGCAGGTATTTAGTCATATTGTGTGAGTATTATATTATGAGTATTATTTTTCATATATAACCGTTCTAGGAATTTACTCTATTATTTCAGTCACCTGCGAAAAGGTTGCTTGTTCGATCGTATTTGGGACCCCCCTGATTTAACCGGAAAATCTAGTAGTTCGATTTTTGATGTGTCGAGATGAAGCGGCCGTAATTATTATTTATTTTTCTCGATTTTAGTCGTCCGCATTTGAGCCTTATCAAGTCCATTCATTGTCCCAAGATATAAACAAACAAAAACGCCGTTTTCGGTTTACCGTTTTTAAGTGGGTGAACCAGAATATTAGACACAGTATGGATTAGGGGCCGGCTTTGCCAACATGCATTATTGCTTGAACCATCAAAACCGCAAGACGGCTACTTGATGAGGGTGTATGTGCAAGTTGCCAAGCTCTCCTATCAAGTAGAGAACACAATACACCAATATTAATCGGAAACCAAGCACCTTTCGATGCGGGTTCAAATTTCCAATAGTCCCATAGCTTGTATAGTAGCCTTATATCATAGATGTTGGTGTAGAAGCTGTAGTCCTCAAAGCCTCCCTCCATTTGATTTGTATATCTGAATTTGTAATGTTGGGATCATTTCTTCCTCCTCGATGATAATGAAGTCGTTGCTTTAAGCTTGCTTGATACTTACGCGGTTTTTGTGTACAGTCTCACCCCGCGTAACGTAGTTTGTGCGTAACTTTTGGTCGGACTTAGTTCACAACTGCAGTACGTATCAGTTTGGGGAACGCGTGCGTGTGGAACACAATAGTTGTGTACTAAGTCACAACTAGTATCGACTTAGAACTTCAGTCGGTAACTTTTAGTTGTCAGGTTTAGCTCCGTACGAGTTTCGGGAATTGCAGTATGAACTTAGGAGTGAAGTTACGCATTACTTAGTTATAATAGGCTACCATTGTCGTAAGTACGTGTTGGGAACGGACCCTGGTAGCAAATATACAGGAGATGTGAACTCCTTCATCCAATCCTCTCCA
>JAMKCH010009171.1:0-29936 GCA_023653785.1 Ophioderma brevispina
GTACCCGTTCCACTTACCCCTTCGGCTTACGTTGCCTGGGACTTGCGTGTGTCGGCCCCATGCCTCTAGGCATTGTGACCCTGTCAGGGCGGGCTGGGTTGCAGTCGGCCACCATGGCTCTTGCGGCCCAGCCTATGCCAGTTGGCTTGGCCTTGGGGGCCCTGGTGTCGCCGCCCCAGGGTGCGTCGCCTGGCCTTCCGCCTCATCGCTCGTTCGTTGCACGTCCTCCAGGACTCTACGGACGCAGACCTTACGAGTTTCGGAGACAGGCCTCTTGGAGGCGGATGGACTCGGGCTCGGATGAGAGTCACGTGGGTGATACTCCTTCGCAGCCTTCGATGTCCGCGGTAGCTTCGGAGCAGGAGGAGGCGGATTCTCTTCCCGCGTGCACACCTCATGTGCTGCGCAGGGCGGTGTGAACTCTCGGCCTGACTTGCGAGTATTTCCCCGAGCGGCAAGTTTGCGGATGGGACAGCTCAACTGGGCCTTCCCTATCCTCCGCTCCGGAACGCGTCCGGCCGTTGACGCCTTCCCAAGACGTTGATCTTCTGTGGAAGCGCTCCTGGGAGGCTACTCAGAAGCGCTCTTCGTACCCGGTGAAAAATTTCGCCAGGTCGTTGAGAACTACCGAAGGAGGACTTCGACTCCTTCATGAGGACTCCTCGACAATAGATCTCGACCTAGGGGGAAGCCAATGCCGAGGGCAAGGCGCCCCGACTGCGTTCACCCCTTTTGGGAGGAACAGTTGAGGCACCTCGACCTGGCGGTGACCTCCGGCCATCAGGCTAGGGGCTTTCTATATGCGTCATAGCCACGACCTTCAGATCCTCAATGGGCGAGGGTGGAGTTTACTCCTCGGAAGCCTCCGAAGCTTTGACTGTCCTAGCTTCGCTAGTGACTCGGCAAATGGAGGATTTCAATGTCTTTGGCACGTCGCCTCAGCTTCCTGAGACGCGAGAATGCCTGCTCCACTCTGCGACCCTGAGAGCAGATCTGGCATCGGAGGTCTCTAAGGCAAGCCCGAGTCACGGGACGTCCTCGGAGAGGCTCGCTCGGTGACTCACTGCTTGTCTCAGCGGAACGCGTGGAGGCGGAGCAGGCACTCAAGGAGGCTCAGGCGAAGATCTCTTCCGGTGGATCATCGGCTAAGAAGAAGAAGCGCTCGCGCTCCTCCTTCTTCCAGCCGTGCCGCCAGCAGGGAAGTCGACACCGCCTCAGCAACCCAAGAAGCGTGGACCAGGCCATTCTTCCAGTCCAGTCGGGACCAAGCGGAAGGCTCAGTCCCCTCCCCAAAAGCAAGGCGCCTTGGAAGGGGAAGAACCTTGTCCTGAGGGAGCGGCGGCAGCGGGGGGGGAGGGGGGAGGTCATATACTTGGGAGGGAACCTTAGCACCTCCGGTGGGCGGCCGTTAAGTTCCTTTGTGCGGGAATGGCCAGCCATTTCTCCCGCACTTGGTGTGAGTGTGGTGGAGAGGGGTAGCGAATAGAATTCCAGCGTCACCCCCAGGACTTCCATGCCGAGACCTACCCCGGTTCCGGGGGAGCGAAGAAACAAGGTCTTATGGCCGAGGTCTCGGCCATCCTGGGCGAGGGTGCCCTTTCCCATGATCGACCCCCCCCCTTCACCGAGGGGGTTTGGTCGACGTTTCTTGGCCTCCCAAGAAGACCGGGGATTGGCGCCATCCTGAACCTGAAGCCGTTGAATCACTTCATCAGGCCGAGAAAGTTAAGGAGGGAAACTCTCGCGTCAATCCTGCGCGTTCCGTTGAAGGGGAACTGTGGCGTCGTCTTTGGATTGAAAGACGCCTAACCTGCACGTCCAGTCGCAAAACCGACAGTCGCTGGCTCCGATTTCCAAATCGAGGGAAGTAGTACGAGTGGACTGCCTCCCTAGGACTCTCCACCTCTCCAAGGGTCTTCACGATCGGACCCGGGAGTGGGGACTTCCTCAGGGGCAGGGGGTCAAACCATCGCATGTACCTGGACGACTGGCTGATCTACGGACCGTCGCCATTGGGCGACGACCCCGAGATGTCGGTCGAACAAGTCAGGTGCCTGCAGAGGGGTTTCATTGTCAAACTTCACAAATCGAGCCTGACCCTCTCAGGACTGAAGGTATCTGGGTACACGGCTGCAACTGCTTCAGGGCATTGCAGAACCGACGGCGAGGCGTGGTGGATGTCGTGGTTCAGTCAGCGACATCCATGGCGTTGCTTTCGCAGGCCTCCCGTCGAGATGGCTTCGCCTTCTAGGATTGATGGCCAGTCTCGTCGACCTTGTCCAGTACTGTTGCTTCCATATGAGGTTGCTTCAACTGCACCTCGGACGACATACAGGCCGATCAAGCACCAAGACTCCCGTCTGATCCCCATCACTGCGGAGATCCGGGAGCACTTGGCATGGTGGTTCTCACCGCCCCACCCTGACTCGGGGGATTCTTTTCCCGCGCCTCCTGTCGATATTGTTATCACGACGGACGCGTCGAAGTGGGTTGGGGGGGTTTCACCCTAGACCTCAGCGCCTCGGGGACGTGGTCCCGAACCGAGGCTCAGGCCAATGTCAATCGCCTCGAATTGTGGGCAGTGGAATGTACCCTAGCTCACTCGAGCGTGGGTGAACAACTTCCAGTGTCTAGTAAAGACGGACAAACTACAACCGTGGATGCTACCTCAACAAGCAGGGCGGACTCGGTCCCGGCCCCTCTGCCTCGACGCCTGCGTATCATAGCGTGGTGTCGAGAACGGGCCATCACGATGTCCGCAGTACACATTCCGGGGCCGTCAACTTTCGTGCCGACGATCTGTCACGAGGCAGGATGACGGCCTCGGATGGACTACTGAAACCGAGATGTCGTAACGGAAGATCTAGAGAGACTGAGTGCATCAGATCGACCTGTTCGCCTGGAACCAGAGTAACCAACTCCCTCTGTATTGCACCGGACTCACGACCCGGGGGCGTACGCAGTCAACGCTCTAGCGCTGGACTGGCGGGGATCACGGCCTATGCTCTTCACGCCAATTCGATCCTACATCGTGTAGTTTCGAAGATTGGACGGGAGGCGGCCGTTGTCCTCCTCATCGCTCCATTTTGGCGAAACACCTTGGTTTCGGCCAAGGTGGATCGTCTGTCGATGAGTCACTAGCGTTGACATGTGTGGCATATACGGCAAAGAGCAAGATTCTGGCTTTTTTTCACAGAGGGCTGCCTAGCTCATATCAGAGGGAAGAAGGAAGTCCCACCATGGACGCTACTCTAAGCGTCTCGGACCCTACTTACCTGGTGTGAGCGACGAGAGGTGTCTCCGACTTGGGCATCTGTAAAGCCGAGGTCGATGGGGGGGGGGGGGGGGGGTGTGTCTTTCTCACCGAACGCTTCGATAGCGGACTTGCAACTTCGACTGTCAGAAACGACAAGTCCGCTATCTTAGAGATCCACAGAGGGTTTGATGACGGATCGACCATCAATGACGATTGGTTCGATCCGTCATCGTCTTCTAGAGTGTGTTTTAATGACACGGACCTCCGGACCATGGGAAAGCGGTCCCAACTGGGACCTTAATAATGATTAGAACTAATTAGTGAAGCCCCCGTTCGAACCGAGGCTGACATTCACTAAAAACATTTCACCATTAAGACGGTCTTCCTGGTCGCCTGCCTTGGGAGACGATGCTAGGAGATCAAGAATACTCTCTATGTCAGCGTCAGGCAATTCTCTCGGGGACAGGGTCAAATTGTCTTAAGGCCGGATTTGCTGGCAAAGAACGAGTCATCCTCATCCGACACTCAACAATTATCTTACCCCGAATTGCATGTCACTCTTAGGTGGGGACAGTAGCCTGTGGTGTCCCGTGCGGGCCTTGAGTACTATAAACGTAAACCTAGTCCGCAGGGCACGAAGACTGTTGTTTCTTACGCCCGCTTCCCCCCACGGGTCCGCGTACAAAGCGAACAATTGCTAGATGGATTAGCGCTGTAATTAATGATTCAAACGCGGTGATAGGTGCTTCACAAGCTCGAGCCCATTGGTTCGTATATAGCGTCGTTCATGGGCCTATCAAAGCGGAATCAAGTATTGACCGAAATCTGGAGGGCTTGTCGTGGAGGGCTCCCAAACTTTTTAGTCGGTGTACTACAGAAACTTACAAACTCCCCAAGAGAACGTCGCGAGGGCACTCCTGCAGGAAAACACACTAAAACTCACACTTCAATATACATAAAGTCTCCCATCCGTGCCGACTGTGATGCTCGCCTCGGAGATTCCGTTGTCAGGTGAGCATCTTTGTCCGCGATTTTTTATTTAATGCCTTTAGGCCTTTAACATATGTTCTTTATGTTTAGTGTAGGTCTCGCCTTTGGCTGGTGCTCTGTTTGCTGCTATGAGATATCATGCGCCACCTCCGATGAGTGTGCTAGTTGGTGTTGATTGAAATTATTCATTCAACAGGGTTAGGGCATATATTTCAGTCAACATTGGTGTAAAGGAAATCAGCTCAGTGTAATGGATTTAGTTAGAAACCCAATTATGGTTCATAAATCATTTAACTGAGGCTGATTTCCTTTCCAATGTGACTTCCCGCTTCCATTGGCCCGCACCCACAGAATGATATGACGCGCATGTCCGGGTGGGCCTGAGACAAAACGGAATTAAGGAAGAGCTATAGTCGACAGGGCGTGGACGTGGGGTCACTTGTCGAGACCATTTCATCTTTAGGGGTGCTAAAATAGGTATTTTGGGGAATTCCACTTATCAGAAGGGAAATGCATATATTTCAGTCAACATTGAAAGGAAAATCAGGCCTCAGTTAATGATTTATGAAACATAATATGTTTCTAACATTATGTCCCGTCTTTGAAGCCGTCTCTCTCAGCAATGTGAGGCTCATTGCACATAGACAGTGGTTTGTATACAAGCGGGTTCAAGCTTTCAGGAATGTCCTTCATCTTATCACCCAGTTAATTTTCCCAAGTGGTGAGTACAAGTCAATGGGCTGATGTGGCGCTTTTGACCTGGGTGTCTGCCGAACCATTCCGCACTCTGGGTTTAGTTCTCCACATATGACAAGTAAGACGCCACGGACATTGCATCATCATTTGTTTCAATCATCCAACCACTTGGCTCTTTTCTAGGATCATCCTCACGGTATTTTAGTGAGAGATCTTTCAAAGTTATGTATCGCTTTCCAGTTGACTCATTAACATGCATCTCAAACTACCATGTTCTTTCTCTCAGATTCTCTCTCCTCTGTGGCACATAAAATCCCAAAATACCTTGTTTTGAAGGCCCAGTGGATCAGTAACATCCAGCGAATCTGTTAATGCTCATATCTCCTCTGTTATGCCATATGTGCTCACAAATCCCCTTCACCTTCTGCTCAGTGTCGCCTGAGAGCTCTTGAAGACGCTTGATGAATTAGCAAAATCCACATGCCCTATGATGTAGATTTACATTTATTGATGAAATGACGCTGGAGCCCAAGAAACGGAGTTGATGAAAGCATGGTCTTCTTGCAGTACAGTTCACCATTTTAGCGCTGCTCCACATGATTTCCCAAGAATGTCGTCCAGATCAGAAGATTTCGGCAGTTCTTCCACAGCGTGCAAATACTTGTCAATAAGATAAGTGCAGGTAATCGCGAAGTTTTCACCGCGTACTTATCTGTGACTTGTACTTTCGCTCCAGCGGATCCCTGTTGATTCTCTCATTAAACGTCACGTCTCGTAATAAACGTCTCGTCATAAACGAGGATGAACCTTGGGTGATCTTTAGTATTTCCAGCCCATATTATGCCAATAAATTGTAAAAAGTTGGACTATGTGTAAAAAAACACGGACAAATACTACGATGAAGCAAGATTTAAAGGTAGTGTCGTTCTGCGCGAAAAGAAAGGCCAAATCACTGAGGAGATAAGTGGGCCAATTCACGTGACCTGTTCTTTTACAACACTCTAATGAACGCTCATCCTAACGGGGGACGAGCCGCTCACATACAAGCGATCTATGAACACGGTGTTGGACTGTCTCTATATTTCCGGGCACAGTCGATTGCCATGTAGATGACGTTCATCTTGATAGATTAAAGGGGGCCAGTTATTTAATGACTCTACTTTAAACCAAGCGATGAGAGGAATATATAAATGAGGTATATAAAAAGTGACTGTAAACTCAGTCAATGCGTGTGTGGGATATTCCAATCTTAAGTGGTGATTGGATCTGTGCCATTGGTCAGGCCGCCGAAGAAATGGCGGGCCCGGGGGAAAGGGGACATTGGAGTTACGGGCCCCTTTACCACTCGTTTCCAGAACCCAATAGGAGGTGAACGGTGGCAGTGCTGCGAAGCGGCAATGGACGCGGCGTTGGGGGGGGTGGTGAGCTCTTGAGCTGTATAATGTAGTTGATATTTTATATATGTAGTTTCGTTGGAATTCTGATATTTGTCTATGGAGAAGGCCAAGGGGTGGGGGTGCGGAGGGTTGTCACCCTCCCGCGCGAAACGTGGAAGCCTTGCAATGTTCACTTTTCAAAAACATTTTCATGAAAATAGATAGAAACAAATAGAAATTTGTAAGTTGTCACTTTTAATTGATAGAGGTATGATAAACGTTTAAAAAAGTAAATATAGCTGATGGTTTTTTTTTGTTTTATTTCAATAATAATATAAAAAAGTGGTCATGGAGAGTGCATATATGAAGCGGCCCGGGGATTGGTGCAGGCACGAAGTGCGGAAACCCTTGCAATGTTCACTTCCAAAACACATTTGCTCAGTATATTGATAGAAAACAATTTTGGAATGGTAATCACGAACAACCTTTTTATAAAAACAAAATCTTGTTTTTTTAAGTTCTCAACCGAGAGAGCCTGCACTAAATTTATTAACCGCGCGTAGCGCAAAAAAAAGAGGAATATTTTCGTGGGTTACAGAGTATTTCTCAACGCAAGTAGGTATCATTGTCGCAGGAGGGGAAAACGGACCCCTTATACGCCAATGCTCTCTCTCTCGCTCTCCCTCTCTCTCTCTCTCAATCCATTTCACTTTCTTTCTATCCCCTCTCTGCTTTTCACAACCGTAAGGGCTGAACTTTTATTTTTTTTACCGGGCCCCCTATAGGGGACCCCGGGCACTGGGGTTCAATTACCCCTTTGACCCCCCCCTCTCCCACACCCAGCGGTACTACGCATGTGGTAGCAACATAGGGAAACTGATATGTTTCCAAAGTACCTTATACACTAGCAGCACTTTGTTATATAAGTGAAAAGGTGCTATACAAATGTTGGTGAAAATAAATGCTGTCACAAAAAAAAACAATATTTGGATTGAGATTTGTGCTGTACTTTTAAATAACTTTAGAAGATTTCTGACAAACAAATAGTTATGAAAATGGCATTACCAAAACAATATAAGTGAGCCCGCTGCCAAGAAAATAACATGAACTAGTCATATTATCCACACTCTTATAGTGAGTGCTTTTTAAAGGACAAGATCAGTGATCCACCTAAGAACATACAAATGTATGAAATGTGCAGGGGGTAGCTTAAAAGTGAAAGAATCTGCAGAATTCTCAAAAGGTATTTTTTCCAACTGACAAAAAAAGAAATCTGTTTTTAAAGATATGAATCTCCCTTCAATGCGTGTTGCAGTAAAGACATTCTAATAGAATTGATGCCTTGTTCCACATATAAAGTTTCTCATTGCAGGAGTTGGGTTTAAATTAGGAAAAACAATAAAAGGAGTACAGTGGAGGATCTTGGGAGGTACATGCCAAAAAACATGGTAAAAATCAAGGCCTATTTTTGGCATAGAGGTCCCCCTCAAAAATCAAGGTCTGGATATGCCAGTGAGTATTGAAGCGACATGATTCTGGTGATTAAAGCAAGGACTGTGAACAAAATTAAAACTGAGAAGATTTGTGTACAGTAGCAATACAATTATTCAAACATTTAGGTACAGGAACAAGAACTGGTGTGAAAGAAGAAATGTTTCCTACTTATTTTTGTTTGTTTGTTTTTTTGTAAAATTCGTGCTAATACATTTTTATTTTACGGTTTGTTTTGATCAGTTGGGTAATTTTATTTTTAACATTATGTACATATCACAAGTGTGTGGAGTAACTTATATACTACTAAGATACTGCCAAGGAAAACAAATATCACATTGCAGATATATACTAAGATTCATAATACATTTCATATTTCAGACAATTCCTAACTTGAGAATATCACTGATGGACATTCATAATGACGGCTGGTATCAATGTGACTGCTAATATCTCCGGCCACACTGTATTGGCGCAGGGATTTTGATAAGTTCATGATGATTGCAGTCTTACTGCAAGGCGATCACATTATACAGGTAGTGGTTAGTCTTATACCTCAAGATACTTGAATGAGGGAAGTGACATGTTAGTGCTACCCTTTTTGAACTTCTGGTCGATTTGTATTAGGGTTATCCACATAAGTCGTGGAGAGCGGGGCCTAAGCGGTTAGGGTGCTTGCTCTGGCGCAAAGTTACCATCAAAATTCCCGGGTTCGAACCGGGGGGGCGTGGCACTTGCTGGGAGTTATTCGGGTTCACTATCAATTTGGATTGATTCTGTGCTAACAGCTATTGATTAAATACAGAAGACCGTTCCTCCATGGTTAACTTGGAATTGGCAAAAATGGATCATGAAAGCACCGTCCTTCGGAGGGACGTAAGACCGTTGGTCCAGTGTACAGAGAGTCACAATGTACATGTACACGCAATCAGTGTCGAAGAAGAGTAGGTGTGTAAACCCTGACTGTTCCCAACCGCCCAAGCCTCAAATAGCGGGGTAATGTTAGGAGCGTCAGTATCATGGATAACATCGCGGCCCCGGATCAGCACAATAGCTAACAAATCCTGACACCACCACAAAGGCCATTACCAATGACTTGTGGAACGACAAACAAAACAAACATAAGCATTAGATTAGTGGCTTTTGGGAAAAGCCATTTAACAGATCATTGACCTATGGACTACATATCGCCAAAATGTTGGAACACTTATATTGTCTTATTATCACTGTCCCTCTCCCCCTGATCAATGTTGAAACATGTCATTGTTTCCATGCTACTCGTATGAACCATCAAAACATGAGGTGGGGAAGGGGGGTCAGTCAAGTGTAGAGGTTTGTTTCAAGATTCGTAATAAAAGTTAGTATTTGTCAGTGCGATCTTATGGCCCATGTAGGCCTTCATTGCACTAGGAAAATAACCACGGGTGTTACAACTACTTTTGGCCGGGGGATTGTCTGAGCGAAGCGGAAAAAGAAAAAAAAAAATAATCTAAATTCGTTTTTTGATCATAACTTTTTAAATATAAGGCTATAACTACCCAAATTTGGATTGATATAGTGTAGAAGTAATGTCCCCATGCTGTCCATTAACAAAGATTTTACCTGTATTAGGGACAGGTCAATCAAAATGGTAATGGCACCATTTTGGGCCTATATATTATGATAGCGGTTACCTGAATTTCGGAAGAACAAGAAACAAGAAGAACCGCTTGATGTATTGAAAAAAAATACTAACTAACTGAAACAAAAAAGGGTGGGAAACTTTAAAGAAATTGAATTCGTGTGATACAGACATATTTTCAAATTTCCTTAGACATTGATAAAAACTTGCATCAATGAACAAAATGTTTAAGAAAGATCATCGTTAAAAATTGAGGTCGTGTAATGTATTAAAGACATCCATATCTGATCATAAATAGGCAAAAATAATGCGTGGTTAAAAGTGCGTTAACCATAAAAAAAAAAAAAAATTATTTATTAGTAAAAAAAAGTGAAAAAAAAATCAACCCGAAATGTCCCTAACGGAATTCAACCCTTTGATGTAATCTACACCGTGGAAGACCACGTTGCACGGCTTTCCCGTTTGAGCTCACAACAGGCGATCTGCTTTTTAACATGATTTCTTATAAAACATAG
This sequence comes from Ophioderma brevispina, assembly GCA_023653785.1. NCBI lineage: Eukaryota > Metazoa > Echinodermata > Ophiuroidea > Amphilepidida > Ophiodermatidae > Ophioderma > Ophioderma brevispina. The sequence continues at coordinate 9,946 of JAMKCH010009171.1, forward strand.
TAACGTATTCCACCCAATGTACTCTATTTTTCTGTTGTTCTTAATGTTGCTAGAATTGTAGAATAATTGTACATTATAAGGTAAACCGTATGTGTCTCGAAAGGAAATGGAGCGATTTTGTTTTAGCCGAGAACAAGGTAAACCAAGATATACAGGAGAAAGCAGTAGAGGTACCATTACTTTAATGCTCTGGTTATCGTGAGATGCATGAATGACGTTTGGATACCGTATGTCTGAATAACGTCAATGCCCTCGTTCCTAAGAGCAAGGTTGAATAGCATCTAAATTTAGCGCGGCATCGTATTTTAAACGAGGTTCTATTAAGCGCATGGCACGGATCAATCAATTAACAATACTTCTTCACTCTCTGATGGTGGTAAACAAACGCTTGCTTTATATTATATATATATATATAGATATTATCTATATATAATATAGATATATATATATATATATATATTAATATTATATATATATTATATATATATGATATTACTCATTTTTGCTTGGCTGAATCACGTTCAAAAGAATAGAGATCGTCTGAGTGAGGCCGGCAATTATGAAACGTCTTAAGTCGGTGGTACCCTAGTGGTGTTTAGAAAACTCAAAAAAAGAACAGGTCGTCATGGCGTAATTGGTTAGCGCGCTAGTACTAACAGAGAAGTTGAGGGAGTTTTCGAGTCCCATCCAAACATATTATTTTGGGCAATACAGGCAACGCACACAACACCCACAACAGACATAATTATTTAGGTAATATTTACTACAGTTTCCCTGTGTAGTACGACATGTTTGATGTCATAACCTACCACAATCAACGCGTAAAAAAAAAAATGCTAACTTTACGTGCAGTGTCTTGTGGAGAATTTATTGCTAATAAACAAAATTACACCAACTCCTATGATTATATCATTCAACAAGTAAAGGAATCCTCACTATGGATAATTTAACTTGAAATGTGATATGAGTATATATACGCCACACAGTGAGCGTTGTGTTTGTTTGTTTGTAAAATGTATTCGCGTGCGTGTTGTGTGTATGGGTGTGGTGTGTGGGCGTGGTGTGTGTGTGGGTGTGTGGGTGTGGTTGCTGGTACGTTTGGGTTGGGGGGTGGGGGGGAAAAAAAGTATGTGCGTGATGTTATACAACATTAGTCTGCTATTAAGAAATACTAGATCAACTCCTTTCGGATAAGCCCATATACTGTTACTATCCAGGAAACATAGGAAGATGTTTATGGTCGTGGTAAAATATTTACATTTTTAAAGGACAAAGTCCCTTACAAAAACCAAGTCAAACATCTTCATTATATTGTAATATTACATTAAAAATATTAAAAAAAAACAGTTTTGAATGTGATGTAACCCATTTAGATAACATTGTATTCATATCGGAAATGTTAGTAGGCTATAATAGAAATTCGAAATTGCATTGGGACATAGCATTATACCAAGTATTAAGTGACATTCTCTTATGTCAGCATTGTAATTGAAAACAAATAGTTACATTTTCGAAAGCATAAGAATAGAACGTCTGGTTAATTCGGTTGAATATTATTTCAAAATCAATAGCTAGGTCGTAAAAAACTACAACATTAAATAAAATGAAATGTATCTGTTTTTCTCGAGCTCAGACAATCTCGGCCAAAATTGTTGGAACACTTTATATGTCATATTATAAACTGATCCCCCTCTCACCTGATACAGTTGAAACATGGTCATTTTTTTCCTGCCGCTCTTATGACCATCCAACATTTATGGTGGGGAAGGGGAGGGGTTTCAAGTGTTAGGGTTTGTTTCAGCTTCGTAATTAAAAGTTGTATTTTCCGTGCGATCTCTCTGGCCCATTTTAGGCCTTCATTGCACTAGAAAATAAACCCCGGGGTTCCAAACCTACTTTTTGGCGGGATTGTAGGTTTGTTTGGACTCATTTGAATGCATGTTACATGATTCCATATTGGTAGAAGCACAAAATTTTGAAATCATAAAACAATTTGAAAACATTTTAACAATGAGTGACTGTGCCTCCATTGTCGTTTCAAGAGATGAGTCAACTTTGCCATGTGGCTTTTGTTGTTCATTGGAAAAACAGTAGTCTTTAATGAGAGGAATACTCATGTTAATTTCTGATGAACCACTGTTAAACATGATCACTAAATAAATATTGTAACATCTAACTTGGTGGATGCAAAACTTAACAAGGTTGAACAAAGATTTCAAATAAACAGGTGTCCCGGAAAAACATATGACAAATTCTTTTTGCACTGATGTCAAAGCTTTCTATCAAAACTATTTCCCCATCTGAAAGGATTAAGATGAGTAAACAGATCTTTGGTACCAAAATTGTGAAATTTCTAATTTTGTATAGGGGAAATACAAAATTCAGCCTATGTTTTCTATTGAAATATAAGCCTATAAACTCACCTTTTGTTTCCATTTTACGTTATTTCTGTGACCAAATACAAAAAATGGTAGGGAATCTCTTGCATGTCTAATCTATCTGAAATTACTACATATCACAGAAAATATGGAGGACTTGAAATCTCGCGTTGCACCTGTAAGATCTCAAATGGGCTAGATGCACACAGATTTTTAAGTTACGCAGAGCAGCCACATAACTTACTGGGTTTTAAAATTTCTTTCTTGCTTCTCATAATTTGCTTCACACCAAACCAAAATCGATTCGAAGCATCATTGGTTGACTGGTTGCAAACGGTATGGGTTCGAGAGGTCAGTATGGGGTCAATTAGGATCACAAAGGTCAAACTAATTTACTGTGTATAAAATTTAGAACAAGGTCAAATCTTTTTTGCTCATCCTGTAGGACTTGAGAGGTCAATAAAAGTCAAATATGACACCATCACCTGAACCCATGGTTTAAAGGAAATATGTCAAGATTTTGTCAAGCTCAGTGTTGACTTAATCATAAAATAATGTACTACATCACAAATCCCGAAAAAATAATACAATTTGATGTAAATTCAACAAAATAGAGGCATTTTAAAATTTTTTTTTTTTGACATACGAGAAAAATGGGCGGATTTTTTTTCGCCATGCTTCATTGATCACAGCGCCCAATTTTGCTCTCCTCGTGACGTCAAAGTGATGACGCAAAACATCGTGTTGACTCGAATTGTTATTGCTGACACTGTATATTGATGTATTAATGAAAGTAATCATAAAATTGAAAACAGTTACAGAATGACATAGTTTGTTTCATTCGTTGTGTTTTAAATTATTATTGATATAAAAGCACATCGATCGCAGTTCACGGTTGGGGGTGATGGGTAGACACACCTGCACTGATTTTGGTCTTTGGTGATTTCCAAACGGTATTTGTGGAACTGCTACGTGCATTTACTATGTTAGCCAGTGTCTCAGTTTCATTACAAATCTCCTCTTAAACCCTAGTTCAATCATTCTTAGTAGTCTCATGATTAATAAAGGTCTTAATTGACTTCAAAATCCGTCGGGGTTGTGGATTAATCCCCGCTGCAAATTGTAATTTCCAATAACGGTCCATTTAGATCTAAATATTCGTGACCAGGCTAGACTTTAGGCAAGTCTGAGTGTAACCGTCCGATACGCATAATGCGCCTCCTACCTTTAAGTCTTGAAAGGACTAGCACTCGAGTCGCGCCGGATGTTGATGCCATTTGAATTCAGGTTGTTGCTGTTAGGTATGCATGTCCTACGCCCCTGCAGTTCACTCGAATAGAAAGTGGCAACACTGGATATGATGGTCATCAAACTTTGTTTTTGACGTACCATTTGCCTGCGATGTGATTTGTCGGAAATCGTTTCGATGTAGCTATTGGGCGACATTAAAAGGGCAAAGTACTCAACAAATGTTGACAATTTTTCAACTTATTTTGAATGATATGTAATCTAGTTTACTTCTCTTTCCCTCGATACCAAATTTTGTCCAATATCAGAACTGACATATTTCCTTAAGGTGCAATGGTCAAATCTTTAAATTATGTTACACTTCAAATCATGACTCATTCGACAGATTATGCAACCTTTCCTGTGAATATGCTATGAATTGACTTGAACCTTTACAAAAATTATGGTCATCTGGGTCACCAAGTCAAATGCTTTACTGTCTGTAAAATTTAAAAAGTAAAATAGAACACAACACTCACTTTGCCTGCTACTTTCACATTTGATTCAATTGACACCAAAATTGCTCAAGGTCAATTTTCAGTCATGGTCTTTTTACTGCCTTAGTTAATTTCAGAAAAATAATCAATGTGGCTGTATAGCATGTATCTAAATTTCATCCCTGTACACCCATTTCAGCCCCTGCACCAGTCCACAACATGTTGTGTAAGATGGAAGGTGGTTAATTGGTCATGTGTCAGTGCATAAACAAAGTTGGACACATGAAGATGGGCATGATCAGTCTCATGAACCATGTTTCATGAAACAAAATTCACTTTGTGGGATACGTCCACATAATTTAGCGTGTGCCGTTGCAAAGGCGCACAGTGTTTATAGTTGAGACGTCTTACTTTGATATTCTATTTATATCTGCAGGACCAAAAGGTTGATAAAAGGTGATCTTTAGTGTAAAGTAACATCAATGTCACTGGTACTGTGGACGGTATCAAGTTGCTACAGATGTTGTTACTTTGGATGGTGAGTTGGGAAAATTAATGCCTGATTTTTATTCCCCTGGCTTAAAAAAGCCCTGGGGATAATCTGATATTATGCATATAATAAGATAATTTGCATATCTGCTCGATTGGCTCATTACTAAAAAGGTGAACTTCTGCCAGATCTAAATAATCCGAATTGACAAAACTTGGTATTGTGGGTAGTGGTGCATGCAATAGTACACAAGCACTGTGTCATCATATTTTACATGTTAATGAGCTTCGTTTGCATATTTGCCTCCCTGGTGGGTGATCTTGCAAGTTTTAACTTGCAGTATTTTTATTTATACTGTAAAAATTTATTACTAGTTCTAATTCCTATTAAAACTGTTTTCAGGGCGAAATAATTTGATGACTTCCTATAGAAGATATTGAAATAACCTACACAAGTATGCAATAACAATATTGTTAAAGCATATTAGCACATTTTTTGAAGGCGCCACCAATTTTCAAAATCGATATTTTTGCACAGTTACGTTGGTAATTGTTTAGGAAACTAAACATGCGAACGAGAATGCTAAAATTAGTATTTATCACAAAATAGCGATTTGTAATTAGAATTGAGATCCCAGATTGGACTTTAACGGCAGAGCTGGAAATGTTACGTGTATGTCCGTCCATGATGAAATAGTGCCACTTCGAGAAAATAAAACCTCTTAACTTGGCTTGCCTGAACTATTAAAACAACTAATGGAGGAGCGTAGGACACGTACATGGCGCTATTTCCCGGGCTATGTTACATGGAAGGACGTTTTCCAGCAGCCGTTGTATTATTATCGGGGATCCCGAATAATAATATTATAGTAACAAAAATTCCTGCGTTTGTGAAACAAGACATTTCGAAGCTTAACCATTCACAGGATAGTTTACTAGCCACTTACCAATGCAATCGTGTAAAAATCTCCAAATATTTGAAAAATTGGGCGGGGCGCTCTTCAAAAAAAGTGCAATATTGCTTTAATAGTTTATGCAAATTTGAATTTACAAACAATGGAATGGTAGGCAATCAAAGGTGCACTAAAAAAAAAAAAAAACCTACCTAAAGCCAACAATTAAATCCACTATTTTTGTGACCAAAGCCTAAGTAAAAAATAGCAATGTTTTATCGTTTTTATTCACAGGAAATCAAACTGTATTGGTAAAAGCCCTCAGTAAACGGATTCATTGTTAAGGGTGAATTGTAATAGTAGGTATGGAGGATAATTTTATAACCTTACACTAAAGTCTGTTATGATTAAATGAACTTGACATAATTAACTAAAGTTACCACATTTTGCTACATATGCCCGCACCTGTCAAATTTGTGTTTCGTTGCGAATGTTCTTTGTGTTCATGCGGTGTTTGACTGCCCACCACCAGGGTGAGGTCCATCCGTTATATTTAAGAACAAGGATAAAGGTACGATTTTGGGAACAATTTAAAACAAGCGATACATCTTCAACTGAAAATAAAATGGCATCACCTTGGTTTAAAGTCAATTGTAAAGAAATCACCCATTTCCCATAAAAACTTTATTCTTATCAATGTCAAATTCTTGACAATTTTTGCATGAATTTTGCATGGGTGATAGATAGTTTGACATACCACTACATTTATCAGTTTTGAGATATGTACCACTTTTGTACTCAGGTCAGGTTTCTTTTTAGGGCTGCTACTGGTATCCTGGTAACCAGTATACCTGTCCCAGGGGCCGGGGGGGGGGGGGGGAGTTGTCGGGGCAAACCGTCACCTCCATCAATTTTCTATTGGAAAGCTGATGAGGAGGGAAGCTGCTTACCCTGGTTATTGAATGAAAAAGAACATCTATACAGGCGTCAGCTCTGGAAGCTTGGCGGCCATTCCAGCACATGATGCCTTGTATGGTGGGCATAGTTGCCACAAAAAGGATAGGCCCACCGCCAAAAGAGAAAACTGTGGTGTGGGTCAGGCAAGGGGCATCCGGTTCAATTTCTGTTGCTCAAATAAATCTCTCACAGCAGTATTGCTGAGTGTAGGTGTATCGGGGCCACCCCCCATTGACGGGGACAAAACGGATTTAAGCTTTGTTTAAACTAAAAACTAAATTTTGCCTTAAATTGTTAAAAAATATTTTGTCTAGGGTCAAATAGGTATGACAAAAAATTTAAGAATAAAACAAAATGAAAAAATGGTTTTCGTAACTTTCATTTGCTTCGCTGTGGGTAGGTCCTTGTAATGGTGTGAACATAATGCAAGTGAAGCGGATGTTTAAAATCCCCAATGACCCACTGGACATCTTTTTTTTTTGAGAAGCGAGATGCTTTGAGCGACATTGATTGTCCATGGTGACATGTCTGTTGGTGGACTGGTAGATGGACTAGATATGGACCCAGAGGCGGTCACTCTGCATACAGAATCCGGAGGTGATGGAAAGAAAACGTTTTGTGGCATGAATATAATAGGATATGCACATGTCACTACAGGTACGGTTACCTATGGAGAATCTTGCAGGGAGGTATTATTAAATTTAAATGTTTAATTGTGAAATCTTTCCAAAATTTTGAACTTTAAAACTAATAAAAGGTTTTTAGAAATGCAAAACACACCTCGTTATTCAAAATGGGTCAATTGCCTACTATCAAAGTTAAAAATTAATCTTCAGTCGAATCATAGCCCAATGTCTTATGTGTGGTATTACTCAATCCATCTTTGTTTTTTGATTATTTTTCCACGTTATATTTCCTCCCTGAAATTCTTTAATAACGAACCGTCTGACATAGCCGGCTATTATTAAATATATTAATCAAGATCAATATTGGGATTTCAAAGTTTGAACATCAAAAGCACAATCAAAAGTTTTCAAAATTTAAACACCATGTATATATGCAAAGGGGGTATGTCTGCCAAACAATCAAGTCACAAATGGAAAATTCTCTCCTTAGAATAGCCCACCATTTATTGTCTTCTTTATCAATCCATCTTTTGTTTCTGATAATTTCCTTACTTGAAAGGCAGATTACTTGAACAGTCCATTCGTTTTTTTGCTTGCTTTATTTTCTGGGGCACGAAACAACATCATGCTCTACATTTAGTAGTGTCCTCATCTCACTCACTGTGACATGATTTCTCCAAGTAAATAATTATCGTACTGACCGAGTATAGTCCACACTTTTTTAAGCTGAAAAGACTTCAAAATTTGGGGTGGGATAATGCCGAATTTGTCGAAGCCGATAAATGTCTGGCTACTCGCCATACCACTATACAGCACATTCCTGAAATTGGAATTTTGAGACACAGCATGTTGAAAAATGCTGTTTTTCGAAGACAGGTAGTTTTCACCCTCATTCTGAAGTAGATTTCATCTTTTGTCAGTAAACTAACCATGCATTAAGGACGATATTAATGTAACTTTAGTGATTTTTTTAGCAAAAACGAACAAAATAGTTGGGAAAACTCTGAACCAATTTGCATCAGTGTTTTGGCGGCAGCAATTATCATTAGGAGCCCTCTACCCTACAAATTGACCTTGTTCAAATATCTTTTTGTTTCAGAAAACAAATCTACAAAAAAACTATTCATTAATGATTTAAAAAACTTAAAATTTTTATGGACATGTTATTTTTTATACTGAAATAGTGAAAAAGTGAAAAAATATGTCAAGAATCATGTCTGAGTGAAGTAGAAAGCCTAAATATGTGTTTGAACCAGAAAAGTTGTCTTCTGCTGAATCTCCGACACATTGCCGGTTTACTCTTAATGTATGTTTTTCACAAAACTTTAATAGACACGTCAGTGATTATCCGAAAAAGAGTCAAACATATTTGAATTTGCAGGGAATGCGTTTAAAAAGTGAAGTATAAGTTCGTATAGAACCCTCATAAGTTACTTTCTTCCAACGGGAAGAATTGACAGAAAGGATAGCAACTGCAGTGTCAAGAATACTCTCGAATCAGTTCCGTTGTTGTAGTAGAGTGTCCGCACGGACGTACAGTAATAATACTATATCGATTTTGTCCTATTAGGTTGGCTTCTGGCCCCTATCATTTGTAGGATATGTGGGGGGGGTACCTGTACTTGTTACCAGACATCAAAATCTGATTTGTGTGATTTTTTTTTGATTTTCTGATTTTGCAAATCAACTGAGAGTGCCTTTAATGGTTCCAGACATCGTTAGAAATATTCTTGCTATGGAATATAAGATGAAATTTGAAGTTCGTATGGAAAATGCATATCCATTTGAATTCAATGCTAAAAGATTTGTTTGTTTGAAGAAAATAGGTTTCCAAATTTTGCAGTCATTGTAGGCCAGTTTTTGGCATGGGATAATAACGGATCTTTAAATTTCTGAATTTTCCTAAAACTTAGGTGGGGGATTTTACCGAGCATGGGACTAATAATCGGGTCTGTACGGTATATTGGAATTATGTGTATCGTCTTGACGTTAAGATGAAAATCAACTTGATTAATCGATTGAATTCCTTTTTTCTATTCCATTGCAGGGATGTGTGCAATTTTTCTCTCACTGAACTTATTATTTAATCGTGTCTCGCTACTGGTGATATTCGATCAATGGTAAGCTGCCATTTACTGGTCATGTGACATTGGAGACCGATGTGGTTCATTGACAACCCTCCTAATGGGGTGGATGCTGCAGAGTACAAAAGCTCTACATAATGGGATAACAGCGTATGTGGAGGAGGCAACTAAAGAAATCGGTTGGATTATTGTATACGCAATGCAAGGAGATTGATCTGCTGCAGACTAAGTATCTTAGTAAGTTGGAAGAATTTGAAAGGACTCGCAATAACGAATCTCATTGCTGGGTTCAAACTCTGTCATTACTTCCACAATGCATCATGGAGTTTGGCCGCAGTGGCGTAATTTTTTTCCCCCTTTTTTTTTTGACATTGGGGGGGATGGGGGTTGATGAAAATTTATTAATGAAATGGGGTTTGCTGAAATATCCATTACTAGTTACATGTGCGCACTGCGAAGCGCGCAAAAAAATTTGGCATTTCAAGCTAAAATCATTAAATATAGTTGTAATTGGAACAATGCGCGCGAAGCGCGTATAAATTTCCCATTTTTAAACTATTATGGTAAAATATGAGGTAGTTTTTGGTTCAAAAACACATGAATGGGCATAAAAACATTGGGGGGATTGTCGTATTGACCATCCCCCTCATCAAATAATTGGGGGGATATATCCCCCCCCATCCCCCCCGGGATTACTCCTATGGTTTTGGCCGTCTGATACTGTATGTAATTACTAGGTGAGGTTTGAGGTGGATAAGGATCAATCAAGTAAAATTTCCTAAGAAAATTTTGTTCTTGGACTGGGAACAAACATTGCATTGCCTCTTTGACATTAGAAACTGATCGATATCCTGAACATGCCTTTCAAAGAAATACACACACAACGCTTTGTATTATGTGCCTTTTAAGAAGAATATGACACAATATGTGCAAGTCACTGTCTGACCAAGGTCTGGTCCCGCCTATATTGATTGCAGTGGTATTGCTGCATCGATAGTCCGCTTCCCTACCTTGTATGTTATACCACAGAACACCTCACACAATAATTTGTTAATGGTACCAGACGTTGGACAGATCATTTGCAACTTTGAAGGGAAAAGGGTCAAATTTCAATAGATTTGTAGGTAAAATTCCAATCATGTTTTGAAATTTAAAAATCCTCTTAGGTAATTTCGTGAATATAAACTTTTCTTTTACGATTTTTTCCCGACACCTCTACCTTTGCTAATATTAATTGAAAACCGAGGGTCTAAGCTAATTGAATGGACGTAGTACTGCAATGCACAATTTTGCGGTACAGCACTGCAAGCTACTGCACTACACATGCAGAATTATAATTGAACATATAAACCATTTTAACAGCATATTTCCAGACTAGGGTGTTAACTTTAAATCTAATGGGACTTATTTTCTGAGTTACTATTTATTGGTTTCTTATTTTTCTGGTCAATTGCAGGTGTCTTTTCTGATCTCATCCACTTGTCTGAGGTACAAACCATTCCAGTACATGCTCAGAGCTTTGAGCATTTTACCATAGAGGGCATCCCTCACTTAGCAATGGCAAGAGTAGCAGATGATCATGGTGCAATGTGCATTGATAGCATTATATATCAGTGGAACCAAAATGAGACACAGTTTGTAGAGAAAGGTTGGTACTGTTAGCATTTTGCTGCAAAATTACTCCAAGTTCCATTAAAAAGACCTTAAAGGCCGACTCATCGATTTTGAAATATAACTTTTTGTGTTATGTATTAAAAATAGGCAACTAGAGATGAATCAGATTTTTTGTTTTGTTGCAGTAAATGTTTATGTGCAGTATAACAGTGCCATAGGATAATGTGTATAACAAAAATTTTGGATCTGGAATTTTATAACAAAGTTATGATTTTCTATATGAAAGACTTGATTTGAGCTTAGTTATTTCACACAGTGATTAGTATATGGACAAGCATTATGTATATGCAAAAACACAAATTGTTTGAAAATTGAGGCCGCTCTCCTCGGGAAATCTCTGAGTCAGCCTTTAAGTAAAAGGAAATATTTACAGTTTTTGACATATATATATATTTCCTTTAAGTAAAAGGAAATATATGTCAAAAACTTTAAAGAAAATGCTTCCATAATGCCACTTTCTAGAGAGCAAAAGAACTACAGATGCCCAACAAACACTCCCCTAGGTCCATATACCACTTTCAATTCACCCACTAAATATTTTTTCTGCTGCTTTAGTTGCAAATTAATCATCCTACATTTTAGTTCAACCCTCTATGTATTGTCTGGTCATTTGGTTAAATCTTTGTTAAAAGTGTCACTTAATTTTCAACCAAAATTGGTAACAATATTTTAGGGAACAAGCAATGACTACAATGGCCTTGAGGTCAGAGGTCATCTAAGGGTCAAATGCAGTCATTTCTGCAGGCAATACTAGAGGTTGAAGAACAACCTTGTTTTTATTTATAGCACTCGATTTTGAGACTTTGTTGCAATAACATGCGTCACATAGTGAATTACATCTTTTCTTCTCAGAACGTCTTGCAACAAGAGGTGCAAAGAGTTGGCATGCCTTCTGGATTGATACAGTTCTTTACTTGGCAGTAGCAAACTCCAATACTCTACCATGTGAAGGAGGTAAGAATAACAAACTATGTGTAATAACTATGACATGTTCATTTGTTGGAAATTTGTGTTCATCAATTTATTACTAAACCAAGTGATCTTTGAGCTAGTCAAGTGTTGCTTTTACATCCTGGAAAAATCCACTTGCTCAACTTTATCCGATTTAGGGGGAGTGCCCCGCATGTTGATCTGAGTCTTGATTGATGGTGTGGGGAAGGATTTGGTAAAAAGACCCCTCTTTCTAACTGAACAATAACTTGGCATTACCACGCAGTTGTCAGCATGGGATGATTTCAATGTATTATATCAAGTGTAGCAACTATATTTTTTTGACTGTAGTTGTATTAATTGCATGAATTTTGACACATTGAATGAACTGCTTGAAATTTTGACAATTTTAAAAGCAATGGGTCCCATGATATTGTCACATTTGGGACATCCCACTTATTGACAAAGTCCAAAATTCTGACTTGAGATGCCTGATTATAAAGTAAAAGCTCAAGGGAATAATGTCAAGGACATGTATTTAGAAAGTGAAAAAATATACATTTTGGTGTTATTTAGCCTACAACTGTTTGACCCTTTGTCAATTCTTTTAAAAAGTTAATCCTTCCGACTGAATGCGCGTAGGGGGTGGTGCCTATCTCCATTTCCATACCCTAGCCCCATCTGCCAATCATTGACAACTACATCGGGAGTTGTCTTCCTGGTAGTTCTGTGTGTTAACTCCCCCGCTCTTGTTTTTTTTTAAAAGGCCAAGTGCCTGTAAGAAGGCATTAAGTCCATTTTTGATGTCTTTGGTATGACTGGCCAGTGTTCGAATCCACAACCTCCTAACTATAAGGCTAACCCCTAAGCCAACACATCAGTTCTTTGTAATTCTTACATATTGTTAAACCATTTTGAGGAGCAAGTATTTCTGCACAACTGATAAATTTGACATACAAGAACTATAACTCCATATACACTGAGCTGATTTCCTTTCAACAATGGTTAACTGAAACATATTCATTTTCATTCTTGAGAAAGTGAAATGCCCCAAAATACAAATAACACCCCTAAAGAGAAATGGAACGTCCCTACCATTGACCCCAGGTCACACCCTTTCCCGGCCATTACTCTCCCTCGTTTCCGTTTTGGCCAGCTAGCTAACGGACGTGTCCCGGTTGCGGCTCCTTTACTACTGCCAACTTGAGAATTATATTGATATAAGACGTCTGTCTTTCTTGCTGAATACTCCAATACTACTACCACCTACCTTGATATATAAGGATTATTATACTAAGAAATAAGCACTCTTGGACGGCAAATTACACGTGGATTTATACCTCCGACGGAGAGCTTTTTTGTGTGTTCCTTTTTTACCGGCATGCGGTCATGTGATAATTTGTGCGGGAAAAAGGTAAACAACGGCCGCCATTGCCGCATGTTTTTGCGTGCTTTGATGCCTTGCTTTTTTTGTGAGCCTGTCTGTTTCTTGCGGTTCTACTATCACTAAACAGTTCTATATGGGTGAGTGTGTCCCCCATTTATTTTATATATTGCTTGTGTGTATTTACATAAAATATGTTGAAACGACTTAGAAAAAATTTCTTTAACCGGTTGTGACGCAGTTGCCGAGACGGTTTCTTAGTCCCTTCGTTTTCGTGTCGGAGTCCCTCCGGCACGCTTTAATTTTTCTTGATCTGTTTGGACACGCGGTCATCCACTCTGTCTCGCGCACCCCGTTTTGCGGCGCTTAATTGCGCACGTTGTTCCGCCTCCATCAATTTTTGTTTCGATCCCCTCCACTTGTGTTTAACACCGGCAAGGCTCCCAGCACCGACTGGTGCTTGTCTTTCTGCATTGGACTTTCCGACGCCCATTGTGCAGCCTTAGAGCTCGGGTATTCTTCCGTTACGCCTAGGGAAGGGGGGGTGGTACTCGGGTTCCGGTCCGGGGCAGCTCCGGCTGCTCTGGGGGCTCCCGAAGGTGGGCAGCTTCGGCTGCTTCTCAGCGTGTTTCCTTGGGCGGTCCTCCCACGGGAGTTTGCCCGTCAAGCACGCAGATACCGGCCGCTGGCTCGCCTGGTTTTAGCTCTCGGGGCTTACCGGTGCAGGCTAGCGAGGTTCACCCTGCCAATACCAAAGGGGTTGGCGGCTACGTGAACACTCCGTTGGTGGTGAGTGGTTATGGTGATCTCCCCGGTGACCGGGTCTATCAATCGCCGCTAGTGCCGATACCACGTAGTTGTAGTCCTGGTGCCTTCGGGCGCCCCGACCGCGACTACGGTTGGGCTACTCCACGTGACTGCTTCGGTAGACCCGATGTTGCTGGCTACGGTGTCCCTTCACGGGCTGCCGCGGGGTGTCCTGTCCACGCTCACCACGTCTCGCATGACTAGCCTTGCTCGTCCTGCGATGCCACCCCAGCTGGTACCGTATACCGGGCCGGCCCATCGGGCTTGGTGTGGCTTACGGTGCTCCGCCAGGGTGGCACCCCCGTTGATGCCCCAGCTTACCCCGTCAGCTTTGGCCTCTCATGCGGGTACACCTTCAGGGGTGACAGGTACGGGGTACCCCGTACCAGTCATTATGGTATTCCACGGTGTCGGGCACCCCGTGCGGTGCCCCATCCGCCGGCGCTCCTGCGGACCAGCCACCGTGGGCTTGCTTCCGCGGGGCTTCGTACCGCCGCAGCAGACCTTTACGGGTTACGCTGCGCCCCGGTACGTTGCCTACCCACCCCAGTCGGGCAGGACTGCTGGGGGAATCAGTCTGTATGGTTTTTCAACCGTGGCTCCGGGCTTCAACCGCGCCCTCCACCACGGCTGCTCAGCTGTTGGACCAAGTGCTGGCGGGGTGGTGACTCCACCGCTATCGAGCGGTGTTATCACCCCGCTGCTGCAGCACTTTTCACCCTCATAGGGGGTGGTAGTTCTGCGGCAGTACAGCCTGGTACCGGGCTGGGCAGGGTGTATCCCCTCTGCGTGCCTGTACTTAGCCCTTGTCGCAATGTGACTCTCTTCGCGGGCTGTACTGCTCGCGGCTCCGGGAGTCCGTGAGTTTTTCCCCCCCCTTTCGGCGTGGAGTTCTACCCCTTTCATTGCGACCCACCACTCATACGGAGGTGTCTGGATGTTTCTCCTCTGTCGTTGGCGATCATCCTATTACCGCGACTCCTCCCATGGGGGAGCGTCGCTCGGGGGTTGTTTCTCCCCTCTGTAGGCGCTATTTTCGCCTCAACCTATGGGACTTGTCTCCTTACGGGATGTCTCTCAATTGAGGGGGGTTGTTCGTCCGCCTTCTTTGGCCGTTGAGCTTCAATCTCTAGCGCCGATGACTTGTCCTCCCTTGTGGGGAATTCCCCGCTACGGCTCTCGTAGCCTCCCCTTCGGGGATGCCGTAGGTTTCGGCGGTACTCACGGGCCTCCTCAGGCTTCTGGACAGGGTTCCCCCGCGGAGTGGGGGACCTAGCCTAGGTAGCTTCCACTCCTTCCTCGGTTTGGTCTGGGGTGTGAGCTATCTCAGCCTGTATTGTCCTGGGTCGCCGCGGTTCCCGTCGTTGCTCTGGCTTCTGCATGCTGGTCCTTTCTCTGCAGGACTCCTCCATCGTCGGAGGTGTCTAGTGGGGTAGCTCCCGCCCTGCGTGTGGCCAGCAAAAAAAAAAAGCCTGGCATGGGGGTGTGAGGCGCTTTCTGCCATGCTATCGCCTGATTGCTCCGCTGGGCCCAGGACCTTAGCCTCTATGCAGCTTGCCCCCGGCCCTGCCGGGGTGCTTTTGCTTGCTCGGGCTCCCTCGTTTGGTCTCGACTTAGCCTAGGACCTGACGCTTTCCTTCTATGGGCTGTTTAGCTCTGGTCGCTGGTGCTGCTCCTTCGCGCCTCTGATGGCTGCCGACTATTGATGCCCACGGTGTACAGCGCCTTCGGGTGCCACCGCAGGTCCTTTAGTAGTGTGCATACCTTTGGAGTCGTAAGGCCTTCGGCCGTGGCCTATTTTCGGCGCCAGGCTTCTAGCCTTGGTGGGTCCCTTGCCCTCTAGCTCTGGCGGTAGTCCCCGCTGCTCTAGCCTGGTCCGCCTTCTCTCTCTGAGTGACTCGGACTCTTGGCGTTGGTCAGCTCTGCTGCTCCCCTCGGTGAGGCTCAGCCGGGGTGCCTCCGAGTCGGTGCCTATTATAATTGCCGTCTGCGTTAATCCGTCTCCCTTCGGTTAGACTAGGCCGTGTATCCCGGCCGATTGACTCCGACGCGTGATACTGGTCTCTGGTCTTTGCCCCCGACGTCCTCTGGAGTTCGTGCCCATGGTCATGGTGGTTCTATCGGGCACCCCTTGACGGTGGCCTGATCCGCGAACCTGACTGGGCCTTGGCCTTTGTCGTCATAAGCCTCTGCTACCTCGACTCTGACTCTTTTAATCTCCCTTTGGGACAACCGGCTTTTTGGTTCTCTCCGTGCAGCTCTGCTTGGCCTTCGTACGGGGCCTAGCCTGGCAAGTCTGGGCCTTCGGCCTACGGCTAACTGCCCTTCTGCTTGTGGCTACCACGCCCCCTCCGGGGTTGAGGCCTGCGTCGTTGCTGCTTAAACTTTGCTCCTGTGGGGCCTATCTTAGGCCGGCCTAGCCTGGGGTTTGAGGAAAAATTTTTAAAAAAAATTTTTTACAAAAAAATTTCCCTTTTTTTTTTTTTAATTATTTTTTTTTTTAAAACCAAAAAAAAAAACAAAAAAGAAAAATTTTTTTTTTTTTTTTTTTTTTTTTTTTGTTTTTAAAAAAACAAAAACAAAAAAAAAAAAATTTTTCTTTCCTCCTTCCCCTCTTGGCCTTATCCCCTGTATTAGGGCCTTGGACCTTTCTTGGTGTTCACCTGCCCTTCAGTCCTCAATCCCGTGCGGACACGAGATCCCCGCCTTCTCCGAGCCGGCTGGCGCCCCTCAGTGGGGCCTAGCCTTGTTTGGGCCTTTCTCGACGTACCTCGGTCTTCAGTCTAGGCGGCTGGTTCTTTTGTTCGCTTTGGGGCTTCGCTCCCCCCAGGTGGACGCCTCTACCCCTCTTGGGCTCTGTTTGTCGCTGTTGGTTAGGTCCTGTTTTTCTAACCTTAGTGGTGGCCAGGACTTACTTCTCGCCCCTTGGGCTAGCCTTTGAGGTCGTTTGACTTTCGCCTAGACGCCACCACCTGCTGGCGTCTTGGCCGTAGGCCCCTTCTCCTTTCGTTCCTGGGAGCTAGGGGCGCCTTGACAGTTCTCACGCGCTCCTCGCTTCGGCCGGGGCGCTGTGACACTCCTCCCCTGGGCCTCCGCTCCTTGAAACGCGGGGCCAGGTGTACTCCGTCTCATCGGGATCTGTCATTGCGGGTTCGTCCCCTCTTCCTGCGTTCACGGCAGCGCTTCTGTTTGCTCGCCCCCTCACTCGTGGGTTACTTTGCCATGCCTTAGGTCAGTTCTTACTGCCGGGCGTGGTCTTCGTTTCCTGGCCGAGTTTTTTGCAGCCTTGATCTTGTGCAAGCGGTTAGGTGCGTGCCTCTGGCGCAAATTTAACATAAAAATTCCCTGGTTCGACCCCGTGGGGTCGTGGCACTTGCTGGGATGTATTCGGGTCACTACAAATTCTGGATTTGATCTGTATACCAGCTATTGATTAACAGAATTACCGCTCTCCTCCATGGTTCACTTTGGAATTGGGCAATTGGCATCATGAAGCATCCCGTCCTTCGGAGGGCCGTTAGCCGTCGGTCCCATGTACCGAGAGTCACAACTGTTATATGTCTCGCAGTCAGTGTCGAATAAGAGTGGGTGTAAACCCCTGATTGTTTCCCAATCCGCCCCAGCCTCCACTAGCTGGCCCTGTTAGGAGCGTCCGTAACATGGATACACCGGCCCCGGATAAGCACCTAGCTGAACAAATCCTGACACCACCATAAAGCCATTCCCAATGACTTGTGGAACGAGCAAACAACTGTGCCATTCTCCTTTGGTATCTCTGGATTCTGTTTGCACAATTCGGTTTGCTTTCGCTCCCGTCTGATTCTTAGCGATCTGGGAGCCGTTGGCGTGGCTACCCGCTTGGTTCCGATTGGTGATCTCTGTTCCTCTCTTGTCGGGTCGGTCATCAAACCTTGACCTGGACTTCTACTCGGATAGGAGCCTTTCGCTCCAGAGCGGGCATGCCTCCGGGCGTTTTCCCCGCTTGGAGCCATCCCCTTCTATTGTCTCAGTTTGGTTGATGAGTTAGTTATTCCAACTTCTCGGACCCTGGTGACTCTGGTCGGTATCTGGTCCGGTAGGTCCCTTCGGTCAGTGTTGGACTTGGTCCCCTCACAGGGTGGACTTTGTTACTTCCCTTCTGACCGACTTTTCGCTTTCCGAGCGGGTTATCGTGTCAGGACCGCTGGTTTGTCCATGGACCACCTTTTTGGAGACGCCCTTCTCCCGTAAACCATAGTTCGTGCGCGACTAGGTGTTTGCCTCCTTGATATCGAGCTGTTGTTCCGTTCCGATATCCTTTTGGGTGTCCCAGTTTCCATGATCATTCTGTTCTTTCTCGACTTTGTCACCTCCTCTGTTTGCAGTCGTCACTGGCTGGGGGCTCCGCTCGAGCATCTCGGCATCTCGAGATCCCTTCCGAGTATCTCGGATATCTTCTCGAGCCCTAGCAGCTTCTTTCGGTCGCGACCCTTGGGGCTCGACCCGTACTTCTGTGAAGCTTCCCTTTAGCCCCCCCCTTCTCCTGGTAATTTCTTTAGTGGTTCGCCCACCTCGTCTACCGTTCGAGCCGGATCTCCGTCTGGCCCGGTTCGGGGAGGGGCTAGCTCTGACCGCCTTACCGCATCTGCACTGATGCCGTGATTCCCGGTTCTCAGAGGATTGCCTCGTTCATCACTCGGTAGCTCTGTCTGCTTCCGAGTCGAGGCCATGCATTGTCCCCTCCATCCCGAGCTTTAATAGCCGGGATAGGAGGGGACTTTATCATGTTTTATAAATCATTAAAACATTTATAATGTGTGGATAATCTTTATATGATTTCTAACAATACGTGTTTTTGACTATTTTCTGCAAATGACATCAGAAAAAAATATTGTCGGAATCTTGACGTCAGACCTACAAAAGGTTGTTAACTTTGCATGTTTAGCACCTTCTAGCACCCCTTTCCATGTTAAGAAAAAGTAAGAAAAAATATTTCCTAAAAAGTGTCACAAGCTTAGCTGCTTGAATAAAGAATCTTTTTTACTACTTTGTTCTCTATCAGAACAGGATGCATTTGCTTTATCCATTCATTAACTTTTTGTCAAAATCGTTGTGCTCTTCATCTTATTTGGTTCTAATTTTCCATGTGCCGTAATAGGCTATCAAACAGCTGTCCCCTGCTACATATGAATATTCATCATTTATAGCATCAATATTCAGTTGCTAGGGCCTGCTCAATTATGGAATATTCATGCATATAGTGAGAGATTTGTTTGCCTTTTTAAAAAAATGAAACAATATTCTTATTTCTTGTCATAGAAACTGAAGTTGCCAACACTATTTTTCAGAGTACTACACCGTCGCCAGTTTTGCACATTTCCAGGACCTTGTCGGTGGTGGTACAATTGAAATACAGAGCATTGCTCTTGATGGCCGGACTTACCTAGCAGTGGCCAATAGCGCTCTAATAACATGTACAAATGGCGAGTCTACATATACTATATGACCAACGTACTGAGCAGTTCCGACATTATCAGAATATATCTGCTGGAGGTAGGTACTTATTAGGGGGGATAAATGTTTATCTTAGAAGAATAAAGAAGCGACCCCCTCGCCAATTTATACAAAGAAGTAGCATCAATTTTGATTCAGAGAAAGGTCATTTTTTCTCATTCTCATCCTGAAATTTCAGGCTTCCCAAATCAATTTTTTCTTTCCCAAGATACAGAAAAATTTCCTATTTTAATGGTTAACCAGCAATATTAACCTGTAACAGCAGTTAATAGGGCCTTGTAATGTACATTATCGCTTCTACTATCATGTAAGTATGTGCAATACACGTAATTGGAACAAGCATCTTTATGGGTTATTTGTAAATGGCTTTGCAAAATGCAGGGTTGATGAAATTGTTCTGTTGGTCATTTTTTTCGTCCGAAGGCGTTCTAAGAAGATTGGCCCTAATTTACACCCAATTGGCACCTAATTCGCGCCAGTATCTTAGTGCGTGTAATTCTTCAATGTATTAATACAAATTAGTCCGCCTAATTGGGCGCTGTATTACACTGA
>JAMKCH010009172.1:0-38043 GCA_023653785.1 Ophioderma brevispina
GTCACAACTTCTAGTAGCAACTCTAGAATACCGTCAATCATCTGATATCGACTTACTGCTCATTATCAAGTACCAGTGGACTCTGCCTTTTAAAGCGCTACAGGGCAATGCTCTCCTTAATCACTCTCCTTAAATACTACATGAGAGTGATTTTTAAAGGTCTCCTTAGATCCGATCCATAGTCCCTGTCCGTTCCTTTGACTATTTTTGAACTCATTTTTATGGATAATTAAAAGGCTTGTGGCAGGATAATTAGTCTCCTTACAAGGGCACCGACATGTCATAGATTTAATATTTCTTTAGATCCTCTTGATTGCTTGACCATTTTTTTTTGTTTTTGTTTAGGCTTCTGGCTCATCTATTGCTCACCCTTAAAGTTCCAGAGAGTTCCTTGTCACTCCCCTGCTCATTTTAAAAAGGCAGTCCTGAAGTAAAATTCTTTATGTTTCTCGCTCCTTGGAGCCGTTCCTGCAAACTATTGCTTGACCCCTGGTTTATAAATCCTGTTCACGAGACCAGGGACTGGGTTAACACAAACTCTGGGGTAAAATCTGTTCACGAGAACCGGACTGGGTCACAAAAACCGTGTGTGTGTGTGTGGTTTTACTGATGCTGCCACCCGCGCTGCAACCGCGCATCAGTATCTCTTGGTGCTTATGCATTGATATATGGAAACTCTGGGCGGGGGTGCGTCGGACAGGTTAGACCCCTAGCGCAGTGGGGCCCTCTGTCACATCTCCCTTCGGTCGGGGGGGGGGGGGGGGGGGGGGGGGGGGGGGGGGGGGGGGGGGGGGGGGGGGGGGGGGGGGGGGGGTGAACACTCGGAATCGTCAACGCTGTCAGGGCGCTCCTCATTCTCCCTTACATTTCGATGCATAAACCGTGTGTGTGTGTGTGTGTTACTGAATGCTTGCCACACTCCTGCCACCGCGCATCAAGTATCTTCTTGGTGCGTATGCATTAGATATATGGGAACCTCGGGCGTCGGACAGGTCAGACTCCGAGCGCAGTGGGGCCCTTTTTCATGCTCCCTTTCGGTCTAAACACTCGGATCATCACGCTGTCAACGGCGCCTCCTCATTCTCCCATACACCCAATGCATAAACCGTGTGGTGGTCGAAGTAACATCGTCTGCATCGTAATATACCCTCTACGAACTTAAGTATCTACAATTCTATGGTGTCCGTCCGACTTAGATTATGGTGTTGAAAAAGATATTGGTTCTCGTATAAAGTATGTAGTTGAATTCACATGCCCAGACCATTCCAAATAATGTGATTTTTGTACTGTTTCTTTCCGAAACGCGTACATCTTATATAACGAGAACAAGTTTTTTTTTTTACTCTCAAATAAAAGGACGATACGTTTGACATTAAATTGATCTTAATATAAAATTCCTTATGTTATAATTTGTCAAGTTTTCGAAAACCGTTCAGAAAGTTTAGCGGCTAACGTGCGTGACTTTCTCGCGAGATTGATGGCGCACAGTAAACCGCACGCGCTGGCTTAAATCGACGGCGGTTTTACACTCGCGCACAAAGATATGGCATACCTTGACGCTGCGTAAAAGCTGCGTCAATGTTCTGACATCACTGCAACGGAGGTAGAGAAATGGACCTTTGTGTTTTTGCTAAACCAGAAGCGTGAGTCCAAAAAAGTATATACTCATTGATAAGCTTTGATATTCCATGTGACTAATAATTTTCATTATTGGGTATGTAACATTTGATTAGAGTACATCTTCCTACTCTTTTGATACCAATTTTATGGGTGTAGGTGAATGACACAATGACCGCACACGGAGTAATTTAAGAAAATGGAAAAATGGACTGCGCCAGCTTTTTTGCTATGGGCTCTTTTAAGCATACATTGACCCATTTATGGTCTGTGTCCCCTGTGCAGTCATTCAGGACACCATAACCCCATAACTTTGGTATCAAAGAGCAGGAGGATGTCTTCTATTCATATGTGGTTACAAACCATTCATGAAAAATATAGCACATGGAATATCACAACCTATCAAGGAAGTGTATACATTTTATTGACTCACGATGATAATATTAGGCCATTAGAATTAAGTTACTTCAAAGAAAACCCAAAAAATTCACAAATAAAATCGTTTTCAATGCAGAAGACAGTCAGTTTTGTACATGCATGTCTGCATTGGTCTTTAACATTAATACAGTGGCGTTGGAATTGGTAGAAGAAAATTCATGATGCATTTATATGCAATAGTCCTGATGGGTTGTTTTGAAAAAGTATTTAAAAAAAAATCTGTGTGGGTCGCCAGGCATAAAGTTAAAGAAAGACAAAGCACAAAATTAAAAAGTATTAAAGGAGTAGATGGTTTTCTAGTTTTAAGTGGCATTCGTTATTACAGAAAACATGTATGAAAAGAAATCTCATAACCTGAATTAAAGTTAGATGTTTGATACATGAGTATAAGATGCATTAGAACCAATCACCTTGTTTACAACTTGATTCCCGTTGACCTTTGACCTTGGTGTGGGATCATTTGAACTCACATAGTTCTAAGCTTTTAATTTAACATAGTTACACCTTCTGTCATTTCAATAAAGAAAATAGAAAAAAAAAACGCCCCAATTGGGCGCACAATGTGTTAAAACTGAATCCCCAAGGTTATAAGCTTTAATTTACATAGGTACGCCTTCCTATCATTTCCAATAAAGAAAATAGAAAAAAACGCCAATTGGGCCGCAAAATGTGTAAATGAACGCCCAAAAGTTATAACTGTAATTTAACATAGGTTACACCTTCTGTCATTTCAAATAAAGAAAATAGAAAAAAAGCCCAATGGGCGCCAAATGTGTTAAAAATGAACCCCAAGTTATAAGCTTTATTTAACATAGGTTAAACACCTTCCTGTCATTTCTAATAAGAAAATAGAAAAAACGCCCCAATTGGGCGCACAAATGTGTTAAAACTGAATCCCCAATTATAAGCTTTAATTTACATAGGTTACACCTTCCTGTCATTTACAATAAAGAAAATAGAAAAAAACGCCCAATGGGCGCAAATGTATTAAAAACTGAATTCCCCAAGTTATAAGATTAATGTAACACTAGGTTACACCTCTTCCTGTCATTTCTAATAAAGAAATAGGAAAAAAAACGGCCAATTGGGCGCAAAAGGTGTTACAAGATGCCCAAGTTGATATAGTCTTTAATTAACATAGGTTCCACCTTTCCTATCATTCAAATAAAGAAAATAGAAAAAACGCCATTGTGCGCAAAAGGTGTTGAAAACTGAATGCCCAAGTTATAATCTTTAATTTAAAATTAGGTTCCGCCTTCCTATCATTTCAATAAAGAAAATAGAAAAACCGCCACTTGGGCGCCAAAAGTGTTAAAAACTGAAACACCCAAGTTATAAGCTATAATTTAACATAGGTTAAGACCTTCCTATCATTCAAATAAAGAAAATAGAAAAAAAAAACGCCCCATTGGGCGCAAAATGTGTTAAATCTGAATCACCAAGTTATAAGCTTTAATAACATAGGTTAGACCTTCCTGTCATTCAAATAAAGAAAATAGAAAAAAACGCCCAATGGGCGGCAAAATGTGTTAAAACTGAATCCCCCAAGTTAGAAGCTTTAATTTAAAAAGGTACACCGTCTGGTCATTTCAAATAAAGAAAAATAGGAAAAAAAACGCCCAATTGGGCGCAAAATGTGTTAAAATGAATCCCAAGAGTTATAAAAACTTTCATTTACGTGGTACACTTCCTATCATTTTAACGCAATGGGACGGTAAAATGTGATAAAACTGAATCCCCAAGTTGATAAGCTTCAATTAACATAAGTTACACCTTCCTGTCAAAACAAAAAAAGAACCTAAAAAATCAAAGAAATACTTTTAAAAAAAAAACGCCAATTGGGCGCACCATGTGTGAAATGGAATCCAAGTTATAAGATTTAATTAACCTAGGTACACCTTCCTGTCAGTCAAATAAAGAAAATAGAAAAAACGCCCAATGGTGCGCAAAATGTGTTAAAAATGAATCCCCACGTTAATAAGCTTTAATTAGAGAATAAAGGTATGATTTTGGGAACCGGCTAATCTCTTTACGACGAAGTGAACCCAGGCGGATACCATTGTTTAAGTGGAAGAACCGAGGCCGAGGGCCGAGTCTTCCACGCAAAAAAAAAATAATGGTTTTGTCGCCGGGTCAATTCGTCGTAAAGAGGTACCGGTTCCCAAAATCATACCTTTATTCTCATCTTAAAACAGATTTATCATTTAAGGTCATCTTAACCTAATTTCGCGATTTTACGGCATTAATACATACAAGAAAGGACTGCCACCTACCCAGTGACAACAATCGAACACACCGTTGAAACCGCAAAGATCATACGCAACGAGACCGCAACGTTGGCCGGCGCAACGCCGCACGTAGCAAAACGCAGTAGGACGCGAAGCCTTCAACCTAAAAATAACATCAATACGGCAGCGCGTACTATCTGGGTTCAATTAACGAATTGAACCCAGGCATCATCCAATGGAAATGCTTACATTTTCACAGCTGTTTAATGAATTAAAATAGGTTACACCGTCCTGTCATTTCAAATAAAGAAAATAGAAAAAACGCCCAATTGGGCGCAAAATGTGTTTAAAACTGAATCCCCAAAGTTTATAAACTTTAATTTAACCGTAGGTAAACCTTCAATCATTGTCAATAAAGAAAATAGAAAAAACGCCCAATTGGGAGTAAAATGTGATAAAAACTGAATCCCCAAGTTTAAGCTTTATGTAACATGGTTACCTTCCTATCAGTTCAAAATAAAGAAAATAGAAAAAACGCCCTTTGGCCGCAAAATGTGTGTAAACTGAATCCTCAAATTTTAAACTTTAATTTAATGTAGGTTACACTTCCTGTCTTTTCAAATAAAGATGTGTACCTAAAACTCGTCTTAAATAATATCAACACTAATACATGGTAAAAGCCTCAATCATTACGTAGTATACTCTACGTGGCCTGATAATTTTCTTATTATAACTTCCTATTTGTTACTAACCCTTTATCTATCCCTGCAAACGTTTTAACAAACTTACCCATCAAAAAGCAAGTCTGCACAGAGACATCAAATCAAAGAACTGTACTTTTTAAGGCCATTCAAACATGCAATTATGTTATCTTTGTCTGAAATTGATCGCATTACACACCCAACACTAAAAAACTCCAAAATAATAGAGTAGTAGAAAATTCCCCCAAATTTTTCATTAAAAGAAAACATTAATGAAATGACTTGCAGCTATGGAAATAGACTCCTTCGCAAATTTGAGAGTAGTGGTTTCTATGGTCGGGTCGCTAAGGCGAACCCGACCAAAAAGTAAGGGCAGTGCGAAAAGTGTATCTTTCTTTCCATTTATTGACGCGTTTCATCACGAATGGGTTTGTTTTGAAACTGACAGGAGGTGCGAGAAGATTAGCCACTCTAAGCGGTCTTAGAGTGTCTGATCTTTCTCGCACTTCCAGATCATTTTCAAAACAAAACTAATCAAACTGAATTGCGTCAAGGTCTTTTTGGCATTATTTATAGAGTATAAAATGTGGAAATGTGGAGTGATTTAGAAGGGGTTTTAATTTATTTTAAAAAACTACCTAAAAATGTTGTTAAATACGTGAATTATTAATGTTAATGTAAATGCTTTGATCTATTGTTTTCTCAAAAGTATATGGACGATCGTTCGGCTCTCGGGCTGCCTGCACTGACATACGGTCAAGTGTGATTATTCTGTCGAATGCACTGGCTAGGTGCTTAACCTTATCATAGGTGTAAAACAGTAATACAAGTTACAAGGTCTGTAACAAGACAAGATGAAGGCCACGCATTGGGAAAAAACAATGCACTTCGTGAGTTGACACGACTCATTGGAACATGCTATTGGGACTGCGGGGCTTCTGCAATTATTCGTCGAACTGTGCGCGTTTGTATAAATTTTTGTCAATGACACGAGAAGCTAAAACTATGGAGACATGGACCTCTAAATAAAAGACTCGCTATTTTAGTTGACATCATTATAAAGTATTAATGAAACAAAACAAGATAATCACTTGAAAGTAATTGAATATATTATTTTATAGAGAAAGACAAACGGTACAAGTTATTAGCATTGTCCACGAACAGTACCGCATACTTTTGAAATGGATATAAACTGTAAAACAGTGGTTACAAATCGAGCACCTTTAACATTATTTGCACCACGTTTTGAAAACCTTTGTGGTTTTAATATCAATGAGTACGAGCCTATGATATTCATAATACAGGGTGAGTCAAAAAAACTGGACCCTGATTGTGTCTTCCATTTTGAATTTCTAGACAACATATATCTAACATATGTGGTATCATCGGAAAGCCCATTTCAAAATCTTTAATTTGCTGCACAGATAATTCCAATCGGTTAAGTATAGGCCGAGCACCAGTCATTTGAATCAAGTAGTCAGTTTTTCCCTCTATCCACCGATTCCCATTTGAATGCACGGCGGCCAACTAAGCAATTGACTCCCCAAAATGATGATAAAGGTATGTGTTTTTGTCAAATTAAGTGGTGTCTTAAAGGTGTAAAAGCCAGCGATAATGGAAAGCTTTATTTGAAACACTTTTTTCAAGATGTGGCATATTTTGGTCTACAAATATAGACAAAACTTTAAACTTCAAAAGGTTGTCAACGATGTATGTTCCTTCACATGGTATGATTCCTTCAACTCCTCCAGAAACAGATACTTGTATCAAGTAAAATTATTTTAAATGATTGTTTTGGGTGATGAGGACCTAGAAACGTTATTAGGGCATCGATGGCAAATTGTGACTGAATTTTGTGGGGTTAAATAGCGTCACATTTATTCTGCAGTCAATAAATAGCCCGATTTTCTTTTGAACACTGATTTCCTTCGCTGAACGCCAATGTGAATCCGTGGACAGAGCACAAACCAACTACTTGATTCAAACGACTGCAGCTCGGTCTATATCTAACCGATGCGAATGATCTTTGCAGCATATTAAAGACATTGAACTAAGCTTTCAAATGATATCACATATGTTAGATATGTTACTTAAAAATTCAAAATGGCGGACAAAATCAGGGTCAAGTTTTTTTACTCTCCCTGTAGATACATTTTGTTGATTAAAGTTAACGGCAAACTTAAAGTTAGCCTACAAATTACATGGATATTATTTTTTATGCGAACAAATTTATATTCTAGAGACTATCATTTGCGAGCAAATTGAAGACATTTCATATTTTTTGAAAATGCGCCAGTGCCGCTTTAAAAATGGCTTACACATAATATTATATTGAACTTTACCAATGGTAATAACATTAACACATTTTATTTTAGTTTTCATCGTCACTGATCATTATCAACATCTACTATTTTCACTTCTATCGGCTTCTATCCATTCTCCTATTACTACTGTAAGAACAACCCATTCTAGTGTGATTTGAAATGCTTCTTCAGACAGTCAATAATGCAAAGATACAGAACGATATCGTATGTTTTTTACATCTTATTTTAACCTATAGGCTCTGGCAGCTGACCAATAGCCGCTCAGAGTTCAGATTTTCCTACAAAATGTCAAAATTATGCACACCCATGATCGCATTTTGGTTCAGCATAATAAGGCATTTAAATGAATTGAAGTCGTTAGGCCAGTGTCCTTTGAGATGGCTTCCAAAGTCATCTCAAAAGCCAGTGATATATGGCTTTAAGAGAATCCACCAAGTTGAAAAAACTATCAGTAGTTCTCATCCATGCCCGAGACGATGATTTTGAATCTACTGAACTCTGACTGATTGTGTTGCTTGCGAAACACTCATATCTATCTCAGCTTTACTACTGCACGTCATCACCTTCCAGAAGGATTTACGGTATCTTGGATTGGTCAGACCATATATCACAGGGTTGACAGTGCTATTAACACACCACATCCACAGCCCAATAGCTGCCAAGGGATCTATCCAACTCAAATGTCCAACTTTACCAAATTCAACCATCAAGATATAAACTTCAACTACTCTGTAGGGTGCTAAACAAATGAAGAAAACGACTCCATTGGCGATCAACATTGCTGCAACTCGATTACTGGATTTACGAACTTGCTGCGTGCCGTCTGTATTCTCGCTTCCAGGCTGGATACGATTTTTCAATTTCATTATGATTTGGCTGTACATGTAAATGCTGGCGAAAACTGCCAAAAGAAAATAGCAGAGTCGCAGACCACGGGTGAAACTTCTGAAAAAAGGCAGAACAGCTTCACACCGATGTATGATGAGCGGGAATGAGTGATAGGGATCCCGCTCAGGCCAGAGAACGCAATATTTTCGCATTGTCCCATACAAAGGAGCAGAAACTGCACCAAGAAGGGTAGACAAAATCCAAGCCGTCACAACGAAGTACTTCGTACGCTGCATGCCACTCACAAGGCGATGCTTCACTGGATAACAGATAGCCATAAATCTCTCAAAACTAACCAACGTTACCAAAGTGATTGAAGCAAAGAGTGTGACATGTTGTAAGAAGGTAACAAAAGTGCATGCCTCACGCGACTTATAAAGAATGTACTTTATGGGGGAATATGCATGGTCATATAAAGTTTCTGCTGTCAATAAAAGGACAAAAGCAAGATCACAGCATGCTAGGTGTGCTAGATAGTAGTTGGTCACCGTCCGCATTTGTTTTATGCGAAAGAGAACCATCAGGAACAGACTGTTAGTAGTGATTCCAAATGCAAGGATGATTGGGAAGATCCCTAGCACAATTAAGCGATCTTTACGGGTTCGCAACCAAGGCCCCACATCTTCATCTGTTGCGTCCTGAAAGAACCTTGTATTATCTGGTAAACAGTCAGGAGGAAGTTCGTCCCAAACCTGTGCGGCAGAAGATCCGTTTTCAAAGGTCATCATCACGTGGAAAGATGAGAGTTCGAACAAACTAAAACAGAGCGTAAGGCAATTTATAAGGTTAGATGAATGAATGTAAGTGTAAGAAAGTGGAGAGAGCGTAGCGTTGCTTGACTTGATTTGTAATCAGTCCTTACCACAGTGCCAACAGCCTACTTGTGCACGCGCCAATACTCCTTTAGCAGCAATGATTGTATTGTGCTACTTATATATATGCTACTTGACATCTCAGATGTGGAAAACAAAGAGTAAATTGCGTTGTGGAAATATCTAAATTCCGAACGTAATTAGGCTTGTTAAAACAAAGTCAGCTTTATATGAACACGGATTATTTGCTGTCGTGCGTAAGTTAATATGTGCACATTATATGTGCAAAGACTGATCAAAACCAACCCAGTAATAAATGACTTTTATATTAGTCATTTTGTATCGATTTTGTTCATTTTGGATGTGATAATCAAAATTGCTTTATTTTGAAATTAAAATGCGTTTTAAAAATAATTGTATCTTTACCCACAGTTTACCCACATATTTCGAACGTAGAATCGTTATTTTTATCCTTGAGCCGAATGATCGTTATAAACTGCGTGGTAATTGGGTCCCTACCAATACATGACCTTCACTAACAACAATACATAGAAGGAAAAGCTGGAAAAGGGTGTTTGCTCTCTTTCACTCTGTTTTTTAAGACAGCAAATAATCTATATATTTCTTACTGACATGTTGCATTTTTTTTTAAATCGTCATTTTAATTTGTAACAGTTCGTCCATGTGAACACCTTATTTCTGTCGTATGGCCGATCTCTGGGCTGCTGAGATTATCAATTTGGGGCTAAAATATCTAAAAAATTTTGGGCCCATTTCTATTCTACACGAACCCATAATCATCTAGTGTGAAGTTGGCGCCGTGCTCACTCCGGTATGGTAGCTATGGAGCGTTTACTGTGCGTTGGTAGCTGTTGGTACAGGAAAAGCAAACCTTTAAATAACTTTTTCTCCAGCAAGTTATTGAAAAAACAAGTCTTTTGGCTAAATAAAATAATCTCAGAAGGTATGATTTATAACTTAAATGGGACTATAATTATAAAGAATTGGTACCATTTTGAAAAAAAATCGGAGCATTCTGGAAATGTTACCCCAGGATGACCTTGAACCTTTATTGCCCTCTGACTATTAAACTATAACCCACAGATAGGGCAAACTATACCTTTTTAATCATTAGGATATGGCCAAAACGTTGGTATAGATTGTGTGTTGTTATTGCTATTGTGGAATTACATTACCAGGCAAGAAAAGATTAAGAGTACACGTATAAAAACATATTCAAATTCAAAGTATAACACCAAGTAATAACAAAGATTACACCTTAGGGAAGAAATGTGTTTTCAAAATCTTTTTTAAAAGCAACCAAATTCTCGGTTTCACGGATGTTGACTGGCAGGCTATTCCAGAGCCTAGGCCCAAGAGTAGCAAATGCTTTATCACCAGATAGACGTCTCGTAAGAGGAATGGCCAAGCGAGTCACATCCGTGGAAGATCTGAGGCCGGAGCGGCGTGGATTATGTCTGCAAATTAAGTTTTGAAGGTAGATAAGGGCAGAACCATACAGACACTTGTGCACATGCATTAAAATCTTGAATTCAATTCTCCGATGGACTGGAAGCCAATGTAACTCACGTAATAAAGGAGTAGCACTAGACTGGCCTACTAACGCAGAAAATAAGCCGGGCGGCACGGTTTTGCAGTCGTTGCAGGCGCTGAATATTTGTGCTTGAGAGACCACCAAGAAGGGAGTTGCCGTAGTCTAACCTGGAGAGAATCAAGGATCTGACTGCGTGTAAACAGGTGGTCTGATCGATGAAAGGACGAATTCTGGTGAGATTACGCATATGAAAATTAATAGTACGACATAGATAACTAACATGGAGATTCATTGTAAGGGTTTGGTCAAAATAAACACCAAGGTTTTTAACTGACGACGATGGTGCGATAGCAATATCGCCTATCCTCAGATCGGCACAAGAGACAGTACTTGCAAATCTTGATGATGAGACAATAAAAAACTCAGTTTTTGTATAATTGAGTTGAAGTTTATTTGCCTGCATCCAAGCCTTAGTCTCAGCAATACATTTCATCAATCTTGTCCTCGCAGCATCTGTATCTCGTGCCGATCTGGGGTCAAAGCTAACATACAGCTGTGTATCATCAGCGTAAACGTGAAAATTAACTTTGTGACGTCTTAAAATCTCTGTAACTGGTTGAGAGTACATGGTAAAATTTTGAGGTCCTGCATTTGACCCCTGAGGGACGCCATACAGAAGGTAGTGTGTTTTTTTATGGGAGGGACGTTTATTGCATAGAAGTAAAAAAATATGCAAATGAGGTATTGTTATCTATTCCAAGCGTTACAGCACAACATCATACGCATCATGGTCGAATCAATTGTAATATCTAATTTGCTACTTGGACTTATATATGAAACCTGTTTTACATTGCACGCATCTTGTGCTATCTAGTGTTCGTCTACAAGGTCACATTTTAGCGCCTAAAAGTCAACTGACCTGAACTTTGCCTAACAAAATCAATTCACAATATGCGTTACATATCGATAATCCTCTAAGCCTCCACATTACTTTTGAACATTTCTTAAAGAATATAGCTCAGAAAAAGCTGTACTACCATATGTTGAGCATAAGTTATTAACTTCATGTCGAAGACGAATTTTAATGTGCCGAATAATACAAATAAAAAACTTGCAGTCTGTATAAAAAATTTGTCTTTGTGTATGGTCCATTCAATTTCTCATTTAAGGTATGTGGTCTTTTTCATTGAGAGGAGGGAAAATTTCAAATTAAAATTTTAACCGCTGCACGGACCGAAGAAATGAAATTACCTCTGGAAATAAAAGACTTCGCCTTATTTGGCTCGCATTAGGCTCACAATACTTGGTAATTATTATGAGACGGAACGAAGGGGAGAACAGACGAATTGAAGAAGAATTTTTGATATACTAGGTATGCGGAAATTCGACTTAAATTTAATAGTTGTCAAGAATTGTCATTTATTCAAGTAACATTATTGGTAATTCAGTGACAAATAAAAGCACCAGATTTCACAAACCTTCAGGTGTTTAGGACTATGGGCATGAATTTGAACTTGTCCCGCTTTCTGAAAACAGGCGGAAATTGTAATAACCTATCAATACAATGATGAATGCAAACAAATTGGATTGGTAGGAAAACGTAATTGAAAGTCCACTTTTTCTCAAGTTCTAGACCAGATGTGACCTACCAGAGTTCAAGTCGCTAACGCGGATGCGATTTCGAAATCCGACCATATAGTTCACTAGCTAATTTACTTTTTGTATTAGAAAATCATAGTAATTTTCAATCATCAGACCTGCGATAATTACTTAGTCACTACAGAACAAATTATTTGTGCTAAATACATCATCACTGTGTACACAGTTGAACAATAGCTTTATGCCGAAGGTACACGCTGTGAAAACCAAGAAAGTATTAAAGTTCCATGGCCCGATCGCTCATAGCCTCGTCCCCAGAAGCCCCCCCCAGATTTTTACCGGAACGTGGTCAACCTTTTGGTATCGGAAGAAGCTTGCCTATTTTTTCTCATTTATCCCTGTGAATTCTTAGAGCCAAAGGATGTTTGGTTTGAGGAGTTATGAGCGAAAATGTTCCTATTTTGGTCGAACCACTATTAATTCTACACAGTACTCCTATGGGGCTTAGAAAATCACGTTTTTAGCTCTCGTATCAAAACGGATTGAATCATCCGCGCGAAACTTAACAGGTGGTGTTTTTGTGAGTTAATGCCAATCTAGCAAGATGAAAACTTTCATTCCTAAATCTGAATTCGGGCCATCCCCCTTAATTAATATATTAAATTTTAACCGAGGTCTCCCAATTACGTTTGGCGAGCGTAATTGTGAGACATTAAAATACTATTGTACTTTCTCTATCCACAAAAGGTCAAGACACATACAATGTGTGTGAGATTCGATTAATATGCCCCCCAATAGTCATGCTGATAAGCAATTATTGATACAACTGAACAATTATATGCCCCTTTGTAACTGAAATACGGCGTTTTGTATACCGATGTCAAGAACTAGAGAGGCCTATATGATTGATGTGAGTGTAGCGGTCCACCCCCATATACTTCTGTACTGAGTGCCCCCAAATGAATTCCTTGTATTTGGTGCTAATTCAAAACTTTCCTGAGAATTTTCAAATTTTAAACCATCTAAAATTGGGAAAGTCTTTTCGTATATCCTTCTTTTTTTGTTCTGATACGGTTCACTGGTTTTTGAAAACCCAAATCTATTTTGCGAATCCTTCCTCAAATTACCTACCCCATTCCACGTTTGGCAAGATCGTCGAAGCAGGTTCACCTTGAAAAGTTGAACAAATGTCTTTCAACTACAAAAATCTCAGGTACTAATCTCGTCTGTTGTTTTTCGAAATAAATTATTTACCCACAATTTGTCGTGTTTTATCAATGTCTGTTAATCGTCTTTAAAGGTGCAACAAGAGATTTCAAGTCATCCTATTTGTCTGTGATATGTAGTGGATTTCATATGAAATTAGACTCACAATAGAATCCTCTAAGCCCTTTTATTTGGTTACATAATATAACTAAAATGAAAATGAAAATGATTTGTATATGGCTTATATTTCAATAGCAAACATAGGTTGAATTTCCGTATTTGCTCCTATCAGAATAGAATTTCCCAATTTTGTACCAAAGAAAACAGTTCTTCTCAGCTTACTCCTTACAGAATGGGATTTTTTGCTATAAAGCTTTTTTCAACAGCCGTGGATCAAAATTAGATTTTCACAATTTTTCGGGTCACCTGTTATTTTAAATCTCTCTTGCACCTTTAACTCGGTACATTTCGTTTTTTTATACTCGTATCCTTGCAACTTGTTTCATTGTGTCATTGTGAATAGTGTGTGTGGGTGTGTGGTTTTGGTGTTGTGTGGTGTGTGGGTTTGTGTTGTGTGTGTGTGTGTGGGTGTGCGTGGTGAAAATGTTGATACTGCACTTACTCAACTCATAGTCTTTACGATAATAATTGTGTGTGTGTGTGTATCAATGAAATTTTCACTTCATCTGTTCTCTGGATTTTCATTTTAACATTTTTTTTATGTACATATTAGACAGGATAAACATACTCCAAATAGTTTAATTTTAAACATTTTGAGGTGTGCAAGAATGAAGATACTAGAATACATAAACGAAACTGGAGAATTTGAAGTCGTTGAAAACACAATCATTCAATTGGAGTGGTAGTATAGTACAGTTTTTATTTTATTTTATGCTCCCCCTGGTCCCTTTCCACATAAAATTGGGAAAAGAATGTTCCTGACCGAATTCGTTGTTTGATCAGAGTATTAATTCACATGACCCAAGACGAAATTGATTTCTGAGTAAATCACAGTAGTACTGACAAAATAGTATTATAGGGTTATAATCAGAATCCCCATTCTAGAAGTTTGGGGAGACGGTTTGAAGATGTTTTCCTATAGTTTGATGGTGCTGAATCAGAATTTTGGGTCCAACTCTTAGAAATTGGGAACTTGTAAATAAGGGGGTCAGATTAGTACAGGGGTAATTCATCAAGTCAAATTGTGTTTTAAATTAACCCATGTATTTGTTCTCATTAACAAGTTCCCCACATTGTTTTCAAGAGGTTGGACCCCAAATTCTGATTCAGCACCCTTCAAACTAGATAAAACATCTCAACCTTCTTCCCCAAACTTCTAGATGGGATTCTCGTTAATAATCCTACTATTCCTTTAGACGAATAGGAAGAGACAATATCTTCAAAAGTAATGGCTATTGACGAAATTGATGGGTTAATAATGATGGGTATATTTTCAGGAGGGCGATTTGGACTGCTCCTGTACTAAACTAAATAAATTTTGGTGTTGTGCGTTTCGTTCGTTTCGTGCAAGTCCAAAATCACAGTGGAAGATCCGTCTTTAAACCACTGATGTTTCATCATCCAGGTTGTCAGGCCTGAATTCCTCTTGGGGACTGTAGACCTCACATTCATCTATAAAGTGGCTAATGGTTTGTGGCTCTCCACAATCGCAGTTGGGTGAATGTTCTACTCCGATCGTGTAAGGAAGTTCTTTGTACGACCATCGCCAGTTCTGAGTCTGTTGAGGTTGACCCATGCTTTCCTATCATTCAAGGTCACAGCCTTTGGCTTGCCTAGCTGGGCCTGTCCACAAACTTGCTTTAGGTTCAAAGTAGAGGAAGACCATTTCTCATACCATCTCTGTCATTGGGATCCATGATGATCCGATAGGGATACTGTACTGCAGTGGCCTGGATTGGTAGCAAAGTGCTTCCGTGGAATTTCTCTGATCCTCAAAGGGTGGTTGGTAGGTTGGGATTTAGGGCTATACCAGGTTCATCACATTTCTTGGCGGCTTGATTTTCTGAAGGTTCCTCCTAAGGTTTGCAGGAGCTATGCCAGCCAGAATTGGAAGGTATTCTACAGGCGTCGCCAAAACGCAAACGCACTACAAGTCTCATTGCATCCATTCAGAACGACATCAATCTTGGTGTGATTGTACGCCTGTGACTTGGGTGCAGGCGTATTCAGCGTTGGAGTATGCCACGCAACAGTTGATGTATGTTAGGTGTCAAAGGATGCACCCACATTCCATTTCCTGCGAGCCTTCTGAGAGGTTGATCATTAGACTGTGCGTCCTTGGCAGCTACTGCCTTGGTGTGTTGATTGAAGTAAGGCTGCGGTCCATTGTGACGCCAATGTACTTTGTTGTTGGGTCATGTGACAGATTTTCTCCATCTTGAGAGTGATGTTTATTCTCTTTTGGCATCGATTTGCAAGATGGAAAACATAGCTACGGTCTTGGGTTTGCTGACTTTCAAGTTCCATCGGTGGAAGAATTGGCTTACAAGTGATTAGGGTCTTTCGGCAACACTGTTTCTAAGGCTCAAAGCAATATCAGCATCTATTCCAAGGTGCTGTGTCCCGTCTGCGTAGGAGTACTGCGATCAATCTCCTTTTGGCATATCTGAGACGTCGATGTTGAAGAGACTGGGTTGGGGGGGGCCAGGACAGAACCTGTGGGACCAACCATTCCGAAGTTTGCGCTTTCCACCGCGTTGCCCAACTTTGATGTCTCCAGACGAAAGATCTGTCTGGATGAGAAGCATAA
Organism: Ophioderma brevispina; assembly: GCA_023653785.1. Lineage (NCBI taxonomy): Eukaryota > Metazoa > Echinodermata > Ophiuroidea > Amphilepidida > Ophiodermatidae > Ophioderma > Ophioderma brevispina. The sequence continues at coordinate 16,139 of JAMKCH010009172.1, forward strand.
TGAACTGACAGCTGATATCAGGAGATTTTCGAGTAGCTTGAGGTATAGCGACCTCGTGCACCGACTGTATCGTACGCTCAGTTAGTGTTATGAAGACTGCTCCAAACTTCTCTGCTTGCTTTCTGGAAGGCTGTCTCGATGTCATTAACTAGTATTGCTATCTTATCAGTTGTTGATTTACCTCTTCGAAATCCAGCTTGGGTGCGGGGTAAATTTGGCTCGGACGGTATCATTGATCCTGCCGAGTAGCAGGTCGCTCAAGCAGCTTAGATGTGAGATAGTAGCGAGATGGGTCTGGTAACTCTTGGGGTCCTTTGCTGGTTTCTGGGCTTCAGGATTGCAATGACCCTTGAATCTTCCATCTGGAGGAATATGACGTTCCCATGTAAGTGATGAAGGAGAGTATGAGTCCATCCCACAGCTTCGGGTGCCATATTCTTCAAGAATTCTGTATGGATGTTGGCCATTGCCAGGAGCTTCCCATTCTTGAGAACTTTAATTGCTTCGGGTGATCTCATCGTAGGTGAATGGCTGGGACATGGGGCCTTGACGGTGGAGAGGTTTGTAAAAGCTGTTTAATCTCTGCATTAAAGCACGAGACAGTGGGCCCCCCGCCTGTGGAGTAGTGGCCTTGCCCTTTCCATTGTTGACATTACTTGAGAAGCGATGGGTATTGCAGAGACGGACACTGCATTAGCTAGAACAGGCTACGCCCGGTGAGCTCGTTGATGGTTGTTCCAGGCCTTGCGGCTTGAGTGGTAAAGTGCGTAAAGTTGATATTGGATATCTCTACCCAATCTGGTGCGTCTCTTTTGGCCAAGCAGATCAGTAGCTGGTTGCCCTTTGCTATTATCTCAGTTGCAGTTGGTATTTACAATTACGCTTTTTGTATTCTATAACTAGTGTGAGATAGGAAGGGGCTTCCCACAGTTCCCTATTTTCATGCCTCCCTGTCTTTCCGTTCTCTTTTGCCTTTTTTCTTTCTTTTTTTTCCCCTTCCCCAACAGGGGGTGGTGGGATTCCTTCTGCCTCTTGGAATGGAATGTTTAGAGGCTGATGGAGCATGGAGCCAGAAGTCAGATATGACATCGTGATGTTAGATGAAGCCGGGTTGGCAGCGGGATGACAGTTCTATGGGTGAGTTGTTTGAACGGGACCCGTTGGCTTTCCTGAACTTCCATCTCTTTCTGTAGAGGCTGGAGATCGGGACCTGATTGTCACTGGTGACCAGGACAGGGCAACGACCCGATCTAGGAAATCTAGGGAGGACCGTTCTGGAACAGCGAGATCGAATGTCGCTGGTGACTGTTGACAGGTCGGGACAGGGGTCAATGTCCCATGACTGCTTGAATAAAGGTAGGTGGATCCTTACTATCAAAACAGCAGTTGGAGGTCTTGGGCTTCAATCCATTCAAGAGCCGGCTTTGCCATTCTTGTCAGGTTGAGTATCCCCATGCTGTGTTTGCAAATAAAGGAAAAAAACCTAGTATTCTGTAGTTTAAAGTCTTACCCCTAAATCGTTATATGCTGTTGCTGTCCTGAAATAACATGTTTTTAACATTATATTTTGTAATATTGTAGTTTTAAGTTACGCAAGATTTTGTTATTTTGATGTCATTATGGTGGGCAAAAGGCATGGAAGAATAGAGGGAGATTTGGATTTTCCTTTGAAATGAGAACCCGCGAATAAGAAGAATAAAAAACCATCGATCAACTACCCAGTTACCCAGTATAGAATGTACCTCCAAGTAAAAGATGGTATCTGCGTGAAATCAACAGAAAGTATTTACATTATATTTTTACGTGAAAGGTCATGAGTTGAAAGGAGAGTTTTTTTAAGTTTTTACTACATGAGAAATAAAATGTACTTGCCTATTGAAGGATGTTCCTGGAGCAATGCCAAAAGGTGACAACCTAAAGCCATAACATCACATTAGTTGAAGAGCCTCCCAATTTCAAACAAAATGAGATTTTTGCACAGTTGCATGATAACTGGCTAGTAAACTATACAACTGGGACTGGAAGCTTCTAACATGTCTATGGTCGCAAAGAAAGATTTTGTAATTAGGATAATTGGATATCGGAGACCGCATTAATAATTCAACAGATGCTGGAAACGGCCTTCCAATATGAAATAGCAGGGAAATAGGCCATGTACGTGTCTACGCTTATCCATTAGTTGTTCTGTTGGTTCAGTGAAGTCATTAGCGGTCATTTTCGTGAGGGCCACTATTTTTCAAATGGACGCGACATAAATTGGGCATTTCCAGTTCGCGTTAAGGTTTGACGTGTTAGTGATTAGTCGATAAAATTTTCCTGATTCACAATATGGTATTTACACGGTTTGCTGATAAGAATCTGAAATAAAAAATGGGGGTCACCGACTTTGTTTTTGAGCTATAGCCAAAAACAAAAATGGGATGTTGTCACTTTTTAAACCACCAAGTCTCTGGGAAAAGTCAAATATTGACGTTTAGATCGCCTACAAAATAAAAAACCTCCGATAAAATTTGGTAATTTCTAAATATGTTGAGGTCCCTATGCGTTTCAAATTTTGACATAAAAAATGAGGGTCACCGACTTACTATTTCCATTACACGCCGAAAACCACTGAAATACAAAACTTTTTTCAAATTGGCCGTATTGTTGGGCGGCAAGAAAAACCCGCGCCACATCGGCATGCAGCAAAGCAGGGAACGCAGGAGTAGAGATGCGCGATTTTAGTAAAGCAAAGCAAGCGCCACAGAGTATCGCGGTATCTGCGTATGATACCTTCGCCAGCTCAAAATTAAAATTCTTCAGTTGTCCATGACTGGGCTCTACAGAATGTTGAAGGTGTAAAGCAGCTTGCGCGTAAAACAAATCACCGTCAAACCCTTAAATAAAATGGGGGGAATCCCGATTCTGATTACAAACCGCTTCTTTATGAAATACGCACTTTTGAGCAATTACCACTCCAGTATAGTGTACTGGATTAATTACAAACATAACTTGGCAAATATCTCAATTTGAAAATTGAGAAAACACTCTTAAAAATGTGCTGTTATTGCTTTAAGAGAAGTTAATCAGTGTTTGGAATGCCTTTTAAAAGGGAAAAGTATCATGTTTTTTTATATCTTGCAGTTCTTAAAACTTGGGCATTCACTATAAATGCACCGTAAGCGTTTTCAAAAATCCTTTAACTGGACCAGTGAATTTATTCTTTGATTTTAGGGGTTATACGCCAGTTGACGGAGTTACGAAGGTCTTTCAGCAGTTGTGGTTAGGTTAGCTGCGCATATCTCTCTTTACCTTGCTACCCTGGGACTCATCCTAGCAGTTGGATTTCTCTTTGTTAACATTAAATTCCGGAAGAAAAAGTAAGTGAATGGATTAGTAGATATTACTTCTAAGCAATTTTATTCGGATTCAATTGGGTGGTAGCACATGTGGAATGCTATACTGCATATTCTCCGTATCGCCATGGTTGAAAGTGTTAAAGTAAAGCAATAAATGATAGAACAGATATTGTTAATTCGGCCATTAAAGAGTGATATCATAGCTTTCACGCGCTGTTAAACGTGCGCATCGCGATAAGGCACAGCTTTAATCGCGAATGTATAAAGTCTGCTTGCGTACGCACGCGAAATAGCTCCGCGAAAGTGACGACAACACTCCTTCTGTCCGGATGAAAAATAATAACTGATTATGTAATTAGTTACAATGATGATATAGCGATATTAAGGTGCACGAGCGATTTTCAGGTATCCTTAAATGGAGCATACAATGAATTCATACAATTTAGACAAGCAGTAGAGTTCTTACTTGGTATTTACTTTTAAAGTGAAAACGTCGGCTGAATGAAATTGCTTATGTTTCAATAATAACCACAGACTAAACATTTAGTTATAGGAGTGCTGTTTTCAATATAAAATGACACTTTCACAATTTTTGTGCCAAAGAAAAACATTTTCAGATGAAGATATGTTTGAAGATAGGCATTGCATCATCAGAACAAAGCAGGGCTTGATTTTTAAGAGGCACCTGATATGGGAGATCTCTTATTCCACCCACTGAACAAACTATTCTCGATTCTCGAATTACCAATGAATTCGAGAATCTTTTACAGAAGTATTTGATACAAGTGAACAGCTATGTTTTCCTGATCGTAATTTATATGTTGGTAATTTATGCTACGGTGGTGTTTCCACCCCTCCTTGTAAACATGCGTTACCCCCTCCCAGATATTCCATGAAAACAATTGACGGGAGGAAGGTAGTGGGAGATACAAAGCTTTGTGAGCAGTATACTTTAGCAGTACATAACATGTTCAACACTATTGTTGACGAGCTTGAAGACAAGACTCCAGCACAGTATATGATGTCCTCACTTCAGCCAATAAACAAATTGCTTTTTAAAAAAAACTACCAAAAAGAAAGAAGAAAACTACTGCTTTGGCCTCAAATGACAGTCAGCAAAGCCAGAGAAAACCTGAAGTCCGTAGTAAATCCACCAGAAGTTACAAGCAGATCCTTGATGACGCTAAGGCTGTACTTGATGATGCCTACGCCGTGGAGCTTGAGGAGCATGTAAGTCCAAGGCTGAAGCACTTCAAAACAAGCATGCTGCTGAAGGAGATGACTGGTCAAAGGTGAACAACTGAAGAGCGCCATAAACACATGATTTCAGCACTTTAGTTCTATTATGACAAGCGGGTTCAAAATATCACTAACCTTGATGAACTTTCTTAAATCACAAGATTAGTATATAGCAGACACCCTTCACATCCAGACGGGACATTTTACTATAGAGGGGCTTCAGAGCTGCCTGAAGAAGAAATGACACAACACCAGCCTGGGGTACCGACCAACATTCCTGCAGTAAGCTGAGGAATCCACTATTCCATGCTCAACTGTTAGAATTTTGAAACAACATGGCGAAATAACCCCAGCTGCAGTTTCAACATTGTTAGTTCCTCTACCAAAGGAAGGCGACCTTCAAAACCCGAAAAACTAACAGAGGAATCACACTGTCACCACTGGCTTTCTAAGATCTATGTTTCTTTGAACGAGGAACAAAACATGATGGATAAGCTAAAAGGAAGAGTTTAAGTGAACTGGTATAACTGGAAATATGAGGACAGCTAAGTGTGCGAAAAATTTCAAAACCTGAAGGCGATTGAGTTGTTTTTATCAATGCTGCTCAACAGAATCACCGAACCAGAATGGTCTACGCAAAGGCAGACCAACACACCGATACGGGCCCTCCGAATACTCTTACATGGTGGAGAATTTCCAAGAGAAAAGCTTCAATTGTGTTTGTAGACTTCTCGAAGGCTTTGATTGACAGTGGCAACAGGGATGTAATGCTGGACATTTCCACCAACTACGGTGACCCACATTAGACTCAAAACAATTGCTATCATTTGATAACCCATCTAGCTTTGTGCAAATCATGGATGGGCCCACAAAGGAGTTCATAACAACTACTGGAATCCTCCAAGATATACCCCATATACCCTTGGGGCTTCCTATCCTTCATGTAATCGGGTGGCTGATTACATCCTCATACAGAGTCTTGACATCATGAACGACAAAGAATTCGTCATGCATCAAACCCAAGCGTTCTAGATCAGCATCTCACAGACCTTGACTAGACGATGAATCTAGCTCTACCAGCTGAAGCTGATTTGGGTGCACAGATCTACTAACATCACTTGAGAATGCTGCAAAGTCGGCCTACATCTAAATGCCAAGAAGACGGAATATATGAACATCAATGAGGAAGATCGTCAACTTATCTGCACTACAGGCGGTAACCAACTCAAAGGGGTCAGAGACTTCAAGTACCTAGTTTCCTATGTTGCCGACAGCGAGAAAGCCTTCCTGGCTGCAAAGGACAAGCTTGATATGCCTCCATAAACATACAATACACCACTTAGGGCAATCTGGTATCGCCAATTCAACTAAATTGAAGTTCTCTTCATAGCCTTGTAGATAGTATCCTGTTATATGGATCCGACACCTGGACCTTGACGGAAAGAGCTACAGGCTAAACTGTGCTGCACCTATGCGAGGCTTATTATGCGAGTACAGAACATATCTTGGCGTGAGCACATGACCAAAGCCCATATGTAGATACCCCTCCAATTTCATCTTCTGTTGCCCAACGCCGTGCACGATTTGCCGGTCACTGTCATCGTGCGATTGATCAAGTAGTCTCAAACGTCACATGTTGGATGTTACCATGCCCAAATACGGGTCGTCGACCCTTTAACTACATTGATGTGATTGCTCGAGAGTCGAGACACCCAGCAGGATCCATCTGGCATCCCCAACTTAATGACGGACAGGGACATTTGGCGCCTCACCTTCCCATTACCAGTTTGCACGGATTTTTTACCCATTTTGATACAGCACTAGGGCTTACCCCGACATTGGCTACAACTTGATTCTGGGATATGCCAGCTTCAATTTGCCCCATGGCACGAGCCTTCTGTACATCTGATACTCATGGCATGATGAGATACTGAATGACCACGCTTTGACGTTTTCCTATTCAAAGACCCGCGTTCAAGCAAACCTAATCCTCTTAAGCTGTGTAACCCTGTGTAACTCTTAAACTGAGGTATTGAAATTTGGCACTTCTTTTTCAGACCTACCGGTATTCAAATGAGTGTCACTCAACCATGAAGAAATCAATTCTTAAGATTTTGGTGTCATTACAGAGGGAATAATTGAGCTTTGCAGGATTTGCAAAAGAGCTGCAATACAATTTCAATAACATGGCGAAAAAGGGGGGGGGGGGAGAAAATGATTTGTCGACAAACATTTCCAAACTTTTTTTGAGGAGTTTAGAATGAGCTCATATCCCAAAACTAATACTGTCATCTTGTAGACTTGATCAACACTACAAAAAGTCAATTACGACTTTGTCATAACACGCATGCATGCTTTCGGGTCACAAGTCAATATACGCCGAATCACGTTACACTTCAAATTGCTACCGCTACAGATTATGCATATGAATTATAAATTGCCCATCCTGTAGGACTTAGTGAGAGGTCAATATAATTCAAATCACTACTCCTACAGATTAAGGTTATGAGAAATCTTTCTTTTCAGGGTTGAAAAAGCTTAATACGATGCAACATACCTTTAATGCTCTAATTTATGCAGAAACTACAAAATGCATGTTTATCTTTATTATTATGTTATGAGGATGGGACTTTATGTTGCTGGTGATATTTTGCATAATCTATGTGATCGCGAAATCAGGCGAGACTAGTTGTTTGAGAACCACCTTTGATATACCCCGTCAAAATGTCTCCAAAGCCCCAATTTCAGCTTTAACATTATATATTTATTGTTTATGCTCTCATTTAAACAGGGCAATCAAATTGACGAGTCCACATCTCAACAACCTGATTATAGGGGGTTGCGTATGCTTGTATACGGGCGTTTTTCTCGTTGCTATGGATACCTCACAATTAAACCAACGGCAGTTTTTGACTATGTGTGGAGTAAGAGAATTAATTACTTTTGATTATCTTGTAAAAGTTATGATAAATATTTTTAACACAAGTCTCCGTATAACATAATAAATTGACAGCCAGTGACAAAATCATTGACCATCCAGGATTTGAACCTGGGACCGTCGGCCCTCTAGCCCGATGATATACCAACTGAGTTAGAGAGACATATGTGGAAGAGCAGTGATATTATTATCCCAGGTTCAAATAATGGGTGGTCAGTGAATTTTTAATTATCGTGGTATTTTAGTGGTACAAGTTACCACTTTGAAATCTTCGCTGTGAAGACATATCGTCGTTGAACTGCAACGCTTTTCAATTCTGGAAAATGTACGACACCCAACAGAGTGGACACTTCTAGACTAAGTGAGAACGTTTTACAAATCATTCTTGTATTTATTTTAATCTGATAAAAGTTGTAATTGTTTGACATTCTAAATTCCTCAACCAATCGATTTGATCGAAAAAAATAGTTGTTGTAAAATTCATATCATTTGCACACAGAGCTCATTGTTTGTGCTTTAAAGGGTATTTTTGACCCTGGCATCCATCTGATACCGTAATAATAATTATACAAACTACTCCTACATGTATATGAAAACAAAAGTGTAATTCGTAGAAAGCAGTTTAATGCATTATTTTGTTCTATTTCCTGAATGATTTCGCTTTTCCTTGTTTCTTCATGATCCAGGGTCGAATGTGGTTCGTTAATGTTGGAATATCCTTGGCGTTTGGATCGCTGTTCATGAAGACTTACCGAATACGTGCCATCTTTGTTGACGCTGTTACAAAACTTCGTAAAATAGTAAACATATTTAAATGAATCTATTATTAAGTAAATAGGATTTACTACAGCCTTTCTTGATACAAAGTAGATGAGTCTTTCAGAACAGGATATTAGTTTTTATTAGTATTTCACTTTCCAGCAAGAGCAAACTTTAAATGCTAACACAGAGGACACTGCAACTTACGTGAATCCCTACATGTGCTATCCACATTGTAAATAAAACCCCGCATAAAATTTTAACTACTTAGTTCTCCAGGCAGATAAGGATGGATTTGTTATTAATATGGAAATGGCCAGTGCACACAAGTGTTGGAGAAAAAAATGTGCGTTTGGCCAGCTTCGAACCGGCAACCTCCGCATTATTAGCACAGCGCTCTTGCCAATTGAGCTAACAAGCCAGGGTTGGCAGAGGAACGATATATTTTAATCTTAATTATCAAGTCAACTTGCAACCTGCCTAGTATGCACACACGTCTGTAATCACATTTTACAGAGAGTGTATAAATTGTAACTTTTTACTGATGACGTTTTAAAATATCTACACCATTTTTAAGTGTATCTACTTCCCAAAACATGGGTAAAGTAAAGGTAAAATTTTCAATTCCTCTATGAAAAAAACAAAAACAAAAAAAAACAAAACAAAACAAACATAAAACCTCAGACACGACTCTACAATTTAGGACAATATGGCTGTAAATATTATCACTTTCCTGTTTCCCCAGTGGAGCATTGGCCTTTGGGAAACATTAATTCGGTGGAATTTTTGAGACATTCTATTTTCGATGTCCTGCATTCTCTCCTCGAAATTCCCGATTCACGTTTGATATTGCACGTAATGGATCCTGGTTGTATTGGACAGATAGTGAATGGACATGGATTATAATTTGCAACCCAGGTGGATCTATCGAAACGAAGGTATGCTGACAAATTAACATTAATGTGAAAACAGGTTGTTTTAAACCGGCCGAATACCAGAATGCAGTAGGATTTGAAATTTAAACAGTGATATACCTGACGAATCCCAGAGCCAATTTCCAATACAAAATCCAGATTTTTATGCTTATTTTAGCACAAGACTTTTTGACATGCATGCTATTATTATTATAGCGGTATCATGATTTTAGTGAATTGAGCTATGACCGGATGTTTTTACTATCGCATGGCTTGAAAAGAAACCAGGCGATATCCATATATACAACAATATTGATTGCTATATTCGTGCAATAGTAAAATATATCCATTCGTCCATCATTTGACTGTTTAATTTCACCCGCTTCGCCTCGTGAAATAAAAAATTTGACCGAATGACATATTTTTTTACTATCACACTCTTAGCATTCAATAGTTGTATCCAGCAATGCATTGTTGCTTCCTGTTGTAAAATTATTGCATGTGCCCATAAACTTATATCATTGTTTAGGCCAAAATTATAAGCGAATATTTCTGTTAAAAAGACAACCATCGCCTATCGCGGATGTTAGTACTTAATATGTAGTGTAAATACGTGAACAAGGGAACCCCCTCTTGTATTAGAGAGATTATTTACCACAGTAATAATATGTTCGGCATCAACCATACCCATGCATCAACCTTTAATTTTTGAAATACACCCCAGGACCCCTTTTTTTGCATATGCAGTCCCTGTCACCGATGCACCTGGGGTTTGAAAGCCCGCCTTAACCCATATCCCATGTCATAGGTGAGTGCCCCGGTCACTTTCCCACTGTACTTTGGCGAATTTGCCCCAATTTCCAAGAATAAGCCTGTCCCCTGTTCATCATTACCACAGAATATAGTGGGAAAGTGGTTAGTATGCTGGTGGTAATGTATACAGCTGAGCTGCCATATGGGTTTAACTCTTGGTAAAAGAGCAAGTATGAACAAGTATTTCAGTCAACTACAAGTTATCACAAGGAGTGTCCATAGCCTAAACTTCCTTGTTATGAGGCTGTTGTGCAGCCTAGGTGGAACATTCAATCAAAATACCCATTACACAGAGATTACAAACTCCAAAACTTACAGGAAGACACTTTTTAAAAATCCACGCTTAGTGTTAATCTGGGCATTGTACACATAATGGTACCTCTCAAGACATGGGCGATCAGCCATTACGTGTCAATGAACTGAGAGTATCCACTGTGATGGGTGGGCCTGTCATCCAATCCAATGTTTTGTTTTCTAGCTGCTTAGGAGTGTAAAGGCATTTCTAGTCGGATATACCATGTCCTTATTCTTTAAAATAATGGGAACCCGAGGACTTTACACCACTACATGAGACCACCAAACCCCCCAAAAAAAAGAAAAAAACAACTCTGTGCATGACAGGATGACTGTGATATTCTGCCAATCATGTTGCTTGCTGCACATCTCTGATTATATGCTAGGATAAGGGTTGGGCTTTTCACAACTCCGATTTTATCCCATCTTCGATGGAAAAATGAAGACTGGGGGATATAGTGTAGATAACAAGGGGACGGCACTATAAAGCGCAACAAATAGCAATATCAGGTGAAAAACAAACCACTAACATATTGCTTTAAACATAACCGCATCGCTGAGCTCGTGGTTTGACAGGGGGTAGGACATGCCACCTAACAGCAACATTGCAGTAGTGCATTTTGCCTTTTGTATTAACGCGTTGAAACATTTGTTACAGACATTTAATATGCATTATTTTTGTGATTATATTCAGAAAAACACGTGACAAATTTGACAATATGTTTGTAAGATACGACGTATAAATGTTCATACGTTTGATGATCTTTAAGAGAGATGAATAGCAACAGCTTAATAAGTATAAGCTGGTATTTTCATTTGCACTGGCAATATAATTTTGCACACATAGGCTAGAATGCCTTTTGCAATAATGTAATGATTATTACATGTTACGTTTTGGTAATTAAAATCAACACTCTTAGGATTCGTCTTCAGATATTTTGGAAATGAATTTTTCATTGTTGTCCTGGTTATAACCCTGATATCACAATTGGGTCATTGTAATTCGGAATTAGTATAACACTAAGAAGGTGAATGACTACATCACTTTGGTGTTGGAAAACATGAGACTCCTTGTCGCAATTTAACAATTTTGCATTCAATTATTGTAGGAATGTTTTGTATAATGCAATCAAGTTTCAAACGTGTATTACAACAAGAGCTATGGGTAGAGGATTTTTAGTGTTTTGAAAATAGAATGAGATATTTGCATTGTTAATGATATCTACTGCCATGCTTGTGATGTATTGACTGTCCATGACTTCACTGCATTTTATTGTAAAACATCCCCAAATTAAATCAGTGTAATAGGTTAGTTCACAGACGTAATCACATACATCAAATTCTTAGCCAAGACGTTCCATTTTTTCTGTACTACCTGTTATGGAAAGTTTTGAACTTATTTGGTTTACCACTAGCAATGTGGGTACCTATGAAATAGCAGATATCAAATCTCTTGCTATCCAACTTTCTATAGTGGTTTTACAGATTGGCACAAGAATTGATTTATTAACGATGCAATAATTGCATTATGTCAACATCATATTTTTTCTCAGAATTTATATTTTATTATTCTTCCTGCAGACCAGCATGCATACACTACAGTGTTACACACATTATGATGTACATCCAGATGATAACAAAATTAGTCAAGCATCATGTTTCTGATCTTTTGCAAACTTGGTTGCCACATGTTTATTATTGTCGTCCGAATATGTAACAGTTTCATATTGACACGCAATTGTTAGGCAAAAATAATTAAGAACAAAAACTTGTTTCCGTTTGGTTTTTGGAGAGTATTTGATTACAAGTCCGATTTATAGGCCTACATTTCGCTTTTATTTACATTTGTAGAATGTTTGTGTGTACAATCAGAATTCTATTCAGAACTAATAAGTACAAGTTTTAAATTATATACATGCCCCCAATCATGTAGAAACAAAGTCTTGATTAACGCAGAAATCGAATGGAACAAAAAAGCTCCTGGCTGTCCAGCACTATTACGGATCATTAGAATCGACAACAATATAGTTTTTGTCGCAACCTTGGTATATTACTGTTATAGTAGTTTTGGCACTCATTGAAAACTATGTTTGGAGAAAGTTGTCTACTAAATAAGATGCCATCGCGCAAGTTAGTAGCTGACGTGTGTTAACATAATTAACGTTGCTGTTATAATCAATCACACCATAGATCTTGTAATACTCTATTTGATAGGTTGACCTATCTGCGTTATAGAGCTTTATAGGTGACAGTTCGTGGAATATCTGCATGCACTGTGATCTGCATGTAAAAGATATCTACTCCTATCCCATTATATGGAGTGTATTAGAAATAAGTTTGAATATAAGTAAGTACCTTTCAAACATAGTATGTAATAAATTTTCGACATTCCAGTTTTGTACTTGAACAACACAGAATTGAAGAAAAAAAAAAAAAAAAAAAAAAAAAAAAAAAAAAAAAAAACAAAAAAAATAATATGATCGCAATTACGTACACTTGTCTACCAGCAACAAACCCAAAAAATGACACATTTCTTGTTTAAAGGTACACGTACAGTGTCTCATATTCATTATTTTCTGCTTTCTTCTCTATTCTTTCACTGTGGTCAATGTAGCACTTGCATGCAAATTTACGCATAAATATCACATTAACTTATCGACAGTTGCCCAAATACGGAATTATAATTTCCACTCTCACTAAGATATTATTTCAGAATAGTCCACAACGATTAAAACATAAGTTCCATAAATTCACGATGATAGGTAATGTTACTCATTCATATTGTTAACAACATTTGTCGAGACACGCTTGTACTTCTCACAATAGCTTTTCTAACACGAGTGTTTTGCAATGCAAAGGTCGTTGACTTCTATTTGCATGTGTATTTTCATTTTGGCAAACTCAAACTGTCAACACCCTGATTGTTTAACCAACCACAGCAGCTCAGTCTTGTATAGGTTTATAGGAGGTCTTTGATGGACAAAAATGCATTTACTCCTACATGTACTTTCAACTTGTCACACTGTCCTTTCGCGGCCAGTTTCCCCCCATTTCCAAGAAAATGTCTGCCCCCTGTTGTCATTCTTCAGTCACAAAATGTCTCACGGAAGTTGCCCATATTGCATTTTGTTTTTAATTAATACAGAGCGAGCAGGTTACTAAAACTTAAGGAGTCAGTGAACAATATTTTCAGTCAACTACAATTGTTTAAAGGGATTTCTATAGTCTACTGACCTTGTATGAGGGGGTTACGGCTCCTGAACATTGTGGGTAGTTTTCACTAGTAGATCCAAATATTTTTCAAACCTGTCAAACTTCGGAAAACAAGTTTTTACAATGGCTTCTACTTTCTATGGCGTCAGCGTAACCAAGAATTTACTCATGCGATTTTTTGTTAATGCGCGTTACCAAATAATTCCCCACACGATTTCCATACTTTCAAATTTATAACTTTCTTGTATTACATTAATTGTATGTGCAAAGAATTTGTACAACATTTTAACATTATTTCTTGTATACCTAAATATCACTTTAATGTTTTCTTTGGCGAAATATTTGTTTATAATATCCTAGCATATTCTTCCGCTAAGGTAACGGTTTAATACACCAAAGTAAGCCGGCATCTTGCATGAACCACTTCACTTCAAATTCTTCATACTCAGTCATAATTAATTCCTTACCGAAATAAATTTGTAGCTTATTTCTAAAGTAATAACCACCTTTTTCATTTAATAGTAATAGTAATAGTAATACTTAACAAGCGTAGTACTTCCCTTGCCCTAGGATGCTATTTTTTCAATCAAAAAAGCTTACCTTTTATATCGGTCCGCTTGGTAATTCGGTTCACAAAATCACCTGTCATTCAATGCAAATATCAATTACTAAACACAGTTTATGTTGGGTTTTTTTTTTGTTTTGTCATCTCCAATACAATTTTTTTTATTTTTATGTATCGCGCCCCCAACATCATTATTATCCCGTCACCATTTCACCAGGTTCTTATTCAAAAACAACACAATGTGCTGTTCATCAAAAATTATTTTACAAATCGTGGCCATACACCGGCGCTTTCACTAACAAAATATACTTCAATATAAAATATACACATCTACATAGCACACTGATATTTACTCAGCGCTTCATTACACTTCACTCAAACATTCCCAATTCGTAATAGACAGATACCAATGACCAGTGCATTGGGATACAACTACATTCGATAGCGCCTTACATATCAGTAATACACGTCCTCTACAAATCGACTAACACGCGATCAGAAAAAAAAAAAAAAGTGGTAAGAAAGAACGCAGTCGGACTGACTCTATTACTATTGAACATACCTCTAAAACAGCCCATCAGGGATACGTTTCAGTACGCGATCAGAAACACGATTGCACTATCTGTTACAGGCAACTGTAACAATCTACGGTCTCCATATGAATGAAGTCCTTTAAACTCAGCAGTGACGGCATATCATCTCTTCAACTAAATGGAATTTATACATTTCACCGCAGCACTTTTAACAATCTAGGGCCACCATAACGACACATGAACGTATCGCCATTCAATTTAGCACTTCGATGCAAAATCGCAAAAGAAACCCCTGCTTTAAACAGGTGATTGCCATTTACAACTATCAGAATATGCCTTAATTGTAAGTATAAGAAGCTAGTTCCTACGATGTAGATAGTTAATAATGATCAAAGTTCGTAATTTTCAACAGTGTTGTTAAGATCAGAGGGTCAAGGAACTTATTTTTAGGCATAGCCTTTCTGCTTTCTCATACTTCAGAGATATTCGAGAAAAAAAATACCGAAAAAATCCACACCCACACTCGGGTGATTTTTTTTCTCTTCTTTTGGTGTTGGGGGGGGGGGGGGGGGGGAAAAAAAAATATTGTGAAGAATTTTTTTTTTTGCAAATACCGTCACAAATTCGTTTTAAGGGTAAGCACCAATCATTAATTTTAGGGGACTTGAAATATCAAATGAGAAAGAATTCAAATAGAGAAAATGCCCTTGTCTGTAAGACGTACGTGATGGACACGCAAATTTCTAGAAGGGAAATGGTCCGAGGACTCAAAACATTGGGGGAAAATTTTGAAAGAAAGCCTGAGGAAAAACTGTGGATCTGGAAAAATGTTTGTTGCAATGCTTAGACCTTTCCTTTCGGTCCTCTCACTGTCTCCGGAATTTCTTTTATTACTTCTACGTTTTTCTTCTTGGTTGGGGTTTTCGTCACTCTTCACTAATCCTATTTTCTGCTTAATTATCACATAAGGCCGCTTAATAGCATTTGTTTCCTAATCAGTTCGAAATTGAATAGCGATGTTTAAATTAATTCCTATCAAATTAAACATAGAACTCATGTATTAAGAACGCTGTATTACAAAACAAACCTTAACAAGGTTGTCATGCATGTTAAAAGAACATTTCCTTAATGGGGGCCATGAAAGTGGGTTATTAATACATTACAATAATAAAGTTTCACACAGGTTATTTCACGGAACTAATGTTCTCATATAAATATTACAACGGTCAAAGTGTTGTTTTCTTTGTGTAAAATAGAGATAATTTTTGAATGATGTTAATATTAATTGTTAGCAATGTTTAGGTTCATAAAAGACTTATGTTTGCTCAATTCGAGTTCAAGTTATAATACATTAACACAGTATTTATCTAACACCAGTGACTTAAATTGCTTCACAGATTACCGAAAACCACCTCATAACTACTGACCTAAAACTAGGCTTGTTTGTACCACTGAAATGCATTTTAAGCCGATTCCGAATATTGGTACGCCCCCGGTAATGGCACGGCCTGGGTACTCCTGATAACCCGTAATTTCTGTTTTATTTTTTTAAGGCACATAACTAGTACTGTAGTGGACAATCGTGAAGTGTTAGTTTTTTGATATCATTCGTTACTGTTCCTCTGATTCCCAAGAGTACTAACATGGCAACTATTAGCTGATGAACAGCTTGTTATTGGCTGCAGGACAGTAATTCTTCCTGGGAGACAGAAAATTTCAATTGCCGATTAACGACAGTAACGTTGATTGCTAAACTATTTGCTACTGTGTATTGCATCGACTAGTCTTCCATTACGCTCATACCGCAGCAAAAAGACGTCAAAAACTGGATGGATGCGCAAATTTTCCTTACGCACAAAATGAACAATTTACGTTTTCCCGATCGCAATCGTTTTTTTTTTTTTTAAACCATGAAATCGTCCATTTATGAAATTCATCAAGGGAACAAAGTTGCACTATTTTTTGGGATGGGACAATTTGTGTGGTACGACATTTTGTGGCACGACTTTTGTGGTACGACTTTTTTTGTTGAGTTTTCCGAGCCCAGTTAATTTTTATGACCGAGTTAACAATGGCATGAGTTTCATACCTCTGGCTGTTTTAGAGGACCAGGGGTGTCTAAAGTAAATCGCCATACGCACGCGCGCTTACTGGCTGTTTTAGAGGACGCAGGGGTGTCCTAAAGTAAATACGCATAGCCACGCGCGGCGTTGGCTGTTTTAAACAGGTGATTGCCATTTACAACTATCAGAATATGCCTTAATTGTAAGTATAAGAAGCTAGTTCCTACGATGTAGATAGTTAATAATGATCAAAGTTCGTAATTTTCAACAGTGTTGTTAAGATCAGAGGGTCAAGGAACTTATTTTTAGGCATAGCCTTTCTGCTTTCTCATACTTCAGAGATATTCGAGAAAAAAAATACCGAAAAATACACACCCAACAACGCGGGTGATTTTTCTTTCTCTTCTTTTGTGTTTGTAAAAAAAAAATATTGTGAAGAAACTTTTTTTTTCAATACCAGGTCAATATTCGTTTTAGGTAGGCAACCAATCATTAAATTTAGGGTAAGTGAAATATCAAAATTAGAGAAAGACGAAATATCAAAATAGAGAAAATGGCTTTCGTAATAACGGTACGTGATGGACACGCAAATTTCTAGAAGGGATGGTCCTAGGAATCCCAACCATTGGGGAAATTTTGAATAAAGTCACTGAGGAAAAACTGTGGATCTGGAAAAATAGTTGTTGCAATGCTTAGACCTTTCCTTTCCTGTCTCTCACTGTCCCTCCGGAATTTCTTTTATTTACTCTAATTTTTTCTTTCTTGTTTGGGTTTTTCGTCACTCTTACGAAATCCTATTTTTCTGCTAATTATCACATAAGGCCCTTATATAGCTTTGATTTCCTATCTAGGTTTCGAAAATTGAATAGCGAATGTTTTAAATTAATTCCCTATAAAATTTAAACATCGAAACTCATGTATTAAGAACGCGTGTATTAAAAACAAACCTTAACAATTTCATCTTTAAAAGAGACATTATTCCTTAATTGGGGCCATGAAAGTGGGTTATTAATAACATTACAATAATAATTTTCACACAAGTTGTTATTTGCAACGAAACTAATTGTCTCAATATAAAATATTACACTCAAATGTTAGTTTTCTTTGTGGAAAATGAGATAATTTTGAAATGATTGTTAATTTAATTGCTTAGACAAATGTTTAGGTTCATAAAAGACTAGGTTTGCTCAATTCGAGTTCAAAAGTTATAATACATTAACACATATTTTATCTAACACGTCAGACTTAAAATGGCTTCACATTACCGTAAAACCACTCAGAACACTGACCTAAAAAAAAAACCCCTAAGCTTGTTTGTACTAATTGAAATGCATTTTAAGCCGATTCCGAATATTGGTACGCCCCCGGTAATGGCACGGCCTGGGTACTCCCTGATAACCCTTAATTTCTGTTTTAGTTTTTAGCACATAACTGTACTGTAGTGGACAATCGTAAGTGTTAGTTTTGATATCATTCGGTACTGTTCCTCCGATTCCCAAGAGTACTACGATGGCAAGCATATATCTGATGAAGGCTTGTTATGCTGCAGAGTATTTCTTGCCTGGAGACAAAGATAATTTTCATTGCCGAATAAAACGACAGTACGTTGATTGCTAAAATATTTTAACTAATGTGTATGCATAGAACATAGGTCTTCCATTACGCTCATACACTTCAGCAAAAAAAGAAAAGTCAAAAACTGATGGATGCGCAATTTTCTTACGCACAAAAGACAATTTTACTTTTTGCCCGATAGAACATCGTTTTTACCATGAATCGTCCATTTTAGAAATTTTTCATGCCAGGGAAAAGTTGCAAAGCAAATAAAACCAAAGGCACATCAAAAAAAAGCTATTTTTGGGATGGACATTTGTGGTACGACTTTTTTTTGGCACGACTTTTGTGTACTACTTTTTTTGTTGCGTTTTTCGCGAGAAATCCGAGTTAACTTTTTGACCGAGTTAACAATGGAATGAGTTTCATACCTCTGGGCTGTTGTTAGAGGACGCAGGGTTGTTCTAAAGTAAAAACGCATACGCACGCGCGCGTCTGTCTGTTTGAGAGGACGCAGTGGTGGTTCTAAAGTAAATACGCATGCGCACCCGCGCGTCTGGTCTTTTTTAGATTACGCAGGGGTGTTCTAAAGTAAATACGCCACCCCTACGCACGCGCGCGTTCTGCTGTTTTAGAGGACCAGGGGTTTTCTAAAGTAAAACGCATACGCACGCGCTGTCTGGCTGTTTTAGAGGACGCAGGGGTTTTCTAAAGTAAATACTCATACGCACGCGCGCGTTCTGTCTTTTTTAGAGGACGCAGGGTTGTTCTAAAGTAATCGCATACTCCGCGCGCGTCTAGCTGTTTTAGAGGACGCAGCGGTGTTCTAAAGTAAATACGCATACGCACTCGCGCGCCTGGCTGTTTTAGAACGCAGGGGTGTTCTAAAGTGAAACTCCATACGCACAGCAAAACGCGCGCCGCCTGGCCTGTTTTTAGAGGACGCAGGTGTTCTAAAGTAAATACGCATACCAACGCGCGCGTCCTGGCTGTTTTTTAGAGGACGCGGGGTGTTCTAAAGTAAATACGCAACCGCACGCGCGCGTCTGGCTGTTTTAGAGGAACTCAAGGGGTATCTGTATTTACTTTGCACACCCCTGCGTCCTATAAAAAAGCCAGACGCGCGCGTGCGGTTGCGTATTTACTTTAGACACCCCTGCGTCCTCTAAAACAGCCAGAGGTGTGAACTCATGCCATTGTTAACTCAGTCATAAAGTTAACTCGGCTCGAAAACCACAAAAAAAGTCGTCCCACAAAAGTCGGCCACAAAAAAGTCGTACCACAAATTGTCCACATCCCCTATTTTTCTGAAACGTGGAAGTTTTGATTTCCAATGTGTATACGGTTAAACATTTCATTCACAATTTCTTTGAGCGAGGTAAATAACTACTACTGTTGCTCTGTCCGTTGTGTGGTTACATAATCACCTTGAAAAGAAAAAGGCTGCTCGTAGAGATTTTACATAATCTCCTTTACTGTGGAATTCTTTGGATTAAAAAGCAAAAGTCCCTTCACGTGTTATCTGTGGTTGGGTTTGCATGTTGGCATGAGATGTATTGTTAGGTTTGTGAAAGATTTCCGCCCATTGAAAACTGTGAAAGGGGCGAGCTACTGCCTTTCTAGACGAGTTGTATATACTGTATGAGAGGTGGCAAGAAGGTGAGGAGTAACCCCAAAGGCTATCTGGAAATGATATTGAATTTTCCGTAGACGGGGAATGTAAAGGATCTCAAGAAGTGGTCGACCCCTCATTACAACAGTGAGGCAAGACATGTCCATGGTTAACATGGATGATACGCAACACCTCACCGTGCTCATGTCACCAACCGGTATCAGGAAGAAAACGGGATTGTATCCATGGATGGGCGGCAATATCCCCTGATGGCAATCCCATTGAGAATCCATGGATGACACAAGATTGGGATTACATCCCCGTCTACTGGAACCCACTAACCATTTAGTGTCTGGTCATCAAACTAGAGCGTGATGCAGGAACCTGCTTTGTTGGCGTATAAATGAATCCATAATCCAGAAGAATGAAGCCGACATCTTTGCAGGATTGCAGCGGGCATATTGCAACGCAATGGGCCAACTTAGATCAGCACGTATACGCCTTTGGGTCAACATTATGCGCAAGAGGGTCTTGAAGTCCTTGAAAGGACGGTGGACCTACCATTATTGAACATTGCAACAGCTTGTTTTCCTTGCGAAGTTGATAAGCTTTTGAATGGAGTAATAAATGTTGTTTTATGAACCAAAAGCAATGATTACTTTTTTTCACTTGCTGTGTAAAAATTTTGATTTTGCAGACCCAAGTGGCTAACTTTTGTTCTTGCATGAAATTTCATAAAATGGACAAATTCATTAGTAAAGCGATGCCTATCGGGCAAAAGTAAATTGGTCATTTTGTGCGTAAGAACTTTGCGCATCCATCCAGCTTTCAATAAATAAAAATAAATTTAAATACTTTTTGAATTACGTCAATTTTTTTTATTTTTTGCTTTTTTTAATTATTATATAACATGACAATTTAAGAGTTAAGAAAAAATGATCTTTTTACCAGCAATAAATTTAAAAGAGATTCAATCAACGCCCACCTGATAACCATCAATTCTCTGCTCATAGGAAGGCCAGCGCCAAATTACCTTAGTTTTCTAAATTGCATTTGATCCGACATATCATTTTATTGGGAGCGCTAATTGCCTGTATTGACATGAAATGAAATAATTTTCCGAACCGTAAACAATTTTGGGCGTAACATTAAGAGTCAAAGACTATTTTGCTGATGTCGATGGATGAGAAAAAACAAGTTTTAATCTTCTGTAAATTTTGATGGGTGAAGTGTGGGTTCGAGGCTGCTGATCGAGAACATCGACGTAAGTATAACGGACGCTTCAAATTATTGGCTGGTTTTAAGAACAAAGAGGTATATATAGAGAACATATTGTATTGGAAATACTTATACGCATTGCCAGTATTTTTCTTTTTTAGCATTATCCATCCCTTAAAACCGTCCCCACAGGAGGATTGAACAATATCTGGTTGTTAATTTTTTTAAATTGACGTTTTTATTCGTACAGTAAACACATGCGTTGTCGGTGTCTGTGTATCTTTGACATTGCCATTGTGGTTTGGTTCTAAAACAATCTACAACCTACCGATTTCAGCTTGACGTTAGTTGACATGAAGTAGCAGTCACAGGCTTTCGGTATCATTGCCACAAACACCACATCCTTTGTCCTCATATTTCTGGCCTAGGGTTTGTAACCATTTTCTTTACACAATCTGAAGTTAATCAGTTTCAGAGTCCTTTAGAGTCATGTATATAGTTTTTAAAATCCAAATTTTCAGATGGGAACTAATAAAGTCAACCTGGCAATAAATATATATATATAAAACAATATCAGTAATATTTGATAGAATGATAGTCGAGGATCACAAGAGTTATCCCATGCACCCCCCATGACTCTACCAAAGCAACTTGTTTGCTTCATTTAGGTACTAAAACACATTTGAGATGTTTAACAAAAATTTACTAGTGGAACTAATAAAAGTCAACCTGGCAATAAATATATTAGTCTGGGGCGGTGTGGGTGATGGTTTTGAGATTTTGTTGCTTTTTTTGACTACAATTGGAATTTTGGGTCTTAAATGTAGATATGGTCCCAGGAAATGAAAATCA
>JAMKCH010009173.1:0-37428 GCA_023653785.1 Ophioderma brevispina
CATACTGCTGTTGGAACTTCAACAAGCAAAGGTCCCCACCATCGGCAATGGGACTTATGGGGTGCACTTCATAATTGATTGCATTATATATTGATTGATTGTTGGAGGAAGCCCGGTCCCACCCAAAGGAAGATGCTGCATCTGCATACATGTGGCCGAAGTGAACTGTGCTAGAAGTTTCGGGGCACAATGCCTGTTTTGCTGTTTGCTGTAACATGAACTGTTGCTGTAATTCTGGTAAGAAATCCGAGACCAGACTAGATTTTGTGTAAGTGCCACAGAAACTCCATGAACTATCCATGACTATGGTCAAACCTCGCATGTGCAACCCTTGAGAAATTGAGGTCAAGCCCACTGAAGATGTACAGTGCATTGGTGATTCACGTCAACGAAAGATGATTCGACATACCGGGAACTTAAATAATTAGAGTTATTCCTTGCACCATCAAAATTGACTTTAGCGAGTCATTCATTAAATAACCAGTTTAAAACAGCTGTACCGTAGTAGTTAAGCACTCAAACCGTACCCAAATTCTGCAACGTTGCAAAAAACGTTTGCCATCTGACCAAATTTACACATCATAAAATAAAATCTTATGAGAGATCACTCGTGATTGAGTTTAATTTGGTGTTCGTATTTTGTTATAATCTTGCGCCGAGATTGAAACAACCTGTAGACAGTGTAAATTTACAACTTTGTGCATAAGCTCTGTACCTTAGGATTAGAACTTATCAATCACCCCTGTACCCTTAATATTCGACCATGGGTTTCTTTATCCAATCTGGCCTTTGTGTTATGCCGTTAGGTGGGTGTTAGCGAGTGTCTATTTCAGTCCTGCGGCAGGCCATTATGGACCTTACAAAAAAAATCTGCACAAATGTTTTGATGGGTCTGTGACAATACTGACGTGCTGATAACTATACAAAAGTTTTAACACGGGGGGGGGGGGGGGGGGCAGTTGTATTCCAAGGGGGATATGATGCGTGAACAATGGACTTCCGAAATGCACCTAAACACGTATCGTTCCAAAGACTAAAAAAAACATACCTAAACAAGCATTTCGTCTGTTTTTTGCTAACATAAACAATTCTTTTTGTCCGTTTTGCACCTCTAAACCTGTACGCAATGCCTTGTGCGGATAATATACCCTTATATTGGGCTTGCTCTGTTGCTTTACTTCAAAATTACAAATATTTTGATAATTTGATTATCGACGTAATATCACAATTCAGGTTTCGAAAAAAACATACCCTTTTTTCCATATTGTGTTGTTTTTGACCCCCTAATCGATGTACGCGCGTTACATCGCCTGTTGGAAAAAAGATAACCCTTTTGACGCGTTTTCTTGTTCTCAAGCATCATATCCAACCTTGGAATACAAGTGCCCCCCGGAGTTTAACTTTAAAAATGCTAATTGCTTTAATAAAGTGTATGTCCTTACTGCAAAATGGTAAGTGGCGGTCAATAAATGTTGAAAGAAAGATAAATAAAGCGTTAGAGAAGGTAAAGACAAACTGGGCTTTCCACATGAAATATCAGCCGTTTATGAGAAAGTAGTTTTCTAGCATACTAATAAACACTTCTTGTCTTTTTGATCACGTGTGTGACATCCAAAACTTTTGTAATTTTCGTAAAATAAGTTATAAAAAATTGAAGTCCACACAATACTTTAGGCCAATGATTTCAAATTTTCAATATAAAATTAAAGGAGCAAAATGGTGATGAAAATCTCATTTTTAACCACCAAAAATTTTAAATCCGTTGAATCAAGGGGTGCAGACTACAGTGGGTGTGCAAATTGTGGCTACCATTCATAAGTTTAGCTGCCTTCTTTGTTGTGAACCATTATCCTACGGATGTATATTAAAGATTTGTATGGTAACTATGCGTATAAAGCGAAAGCGATGTTGGTTAGTTTGAATTATACGGATGTAGGTATAAAAGCCCAAAATAGTTGATATGACTTTGTCTATCGAATTCTTGCATCATCTTGCACAACCATGATGATAACAAAACACTTACCGGATTAACTCAATTACCCAACCAGGACTCGTCAATTGAAGACCTGAACGCAAGAAGTACTTAAGTCCATATTTGATGTTTTGAATTACAGTCCTTCAAAACTTTTAAAATATTGTAGGAATTTAATGGAAAGTGATATACAATTTAAATTTAACATGGTTATAGGGAACATAACTTGGGATGATATGTGAAGGAAAAAGGTGTGCCTCGGGCAATTGATTACGAGATAAATCAATATATCGATTTTGGATTTAAGTACTTTTTGCGCTCAAATTGGAGTAATGCACAGTTTTGAGGGCTAAAAAATCATTTTTATTTTTCAAAAATTCCTTAAAAGTTGACTAAAACCATCTCTAACCCTCCTTCATGGGTGACTCTAACCAGGGAAGTGTGATTTGATTGGCAGGCATTGATGTACGACATAAATCAATCAAATCAATTTTTGGACTTAAGTACTTTTTGCGCTAAAATGGAGTAATGCATTGTTTCATTGCTAAAACGTCAAAGATTTTCTAGGATTCCTTAAAAGTGGCCAAAACAACAACAAACAGTAAATTTGTTATAATTTTTTTTCAAAATTACTGTATTTTTTTTATCTTGACACCCTGTTATCTGTCTTAACTCATTAGATAATCACCATTAAGTTGTACGTTGCTATGTATATCACTGTTGCTATAGGTGGACTTAAGTACTTTTGCCCTCAAATTTGTGGTATTGCAAAAAAATAGACCACCCTTGCAACATTAGTACTGCAGCATCAACCAGTTTAGGACAGTGGTACCGGGGCCGGAATAATAACATTTGTCCGTAGGGATGTGAAGTTCATGAAAACGGGTGATGACAAAATTAAAAGTGGTGGCAATTTGCATACGACGCCATTTTCCAAAATGGGAGCCATCTTAAAGCTCAAAACACCTAAGAAGACAATTTTGGTGTAATTTTTTTTTCTGGGTCAAGGAGTTCAAAACAATTATTCCCCAAACTATAAAATGTTGCATGTGCCGATATTTTCCAAGATGGCTGGCATTTTATTGACACAAACCTTACATTTCTTAATATATAGCCTATGAAGATGATTGTGGTGTCAAATTAAAGATTTTCTGGGTCAAGGAGTTCAATAAAACAATTTACAAAACTGTCAGATGAATATAAAAGTAATGGCAGTTTTCATACGTCACTATTTTCCAAGATGGTCAACATATAAAAGACAAAATCGCTTATACCTCATACTATGCAGCACCTAGGATGACGATTTTGGTGACAAAGTGGAAGTTTTTAGGTCAAGGATATAAGTCATGTTATTCATGGACTATCAATGTGACACCCAAAATAACACAACTTGATTACTCTAAATGTATTCACCCAAAACATATATCTGGAATTACATGGGAATTTTGATATTTAGGCCTGTATTATTTTAATAGAAACTATTATTTGTTTGTTTCAGATATGTCAAGAGTAAAATGGCCCCGAATTTCGAACAATTAAATGGTCATGGTCACGTGAACACCTACTGGTAGTCAATGTTTTGGTGTTTTCGTTCACAGGGGCCATAAAGCGCAGTTAGGAGGTTCTAAGGGTGAGATACTGAGGATTCTGTGTTGGTATATTTTTTATCACTTTGCCACATTAAGCCTGACATTGCAGTAAGTTAACACTCTTTGATACTCGCACTTAAAATATTGGGCTATCTTGGAAAAAAGTAACAAATGCAAATAAACATCATTTATAATAAACATTCATGTTATATTCATCCTACAGTTTTGAGAATAGTTTTATTGAACTCCCTGACCCAGAAAACACTCATTTTAACACCAAAATCATCATCTTAGGTTATATAATAAGAAATATACGGTTTTCTTTGACGAGATCTCGGCCATCTTGAAAAATAGCCGTGTATATAAATTTCCATGACTCAGACAATTCTGGCAATTGTATATTGAACCTCTTGACCTAGACAACATACATTCCAACACTAAGTCACCATAGTGGTGCTATTACCTTTAAAATGGCGGCCATTTTGGAAAATGTTGGTTTATGCAAATTGCCATCACTTTTATTTTTGTCATCACGTATTTTCATGAACTACACAACCCAATGATCAATTTTAGCTATGATTGCAAATGTTATTATTCCGGCCCTGGTTGGAAGGCCCTTTTTCACTTGATGCTGCAGCACTACATTTTTTAAACAAAAAAACATAATAATATGACCCCTAAGGAACTCATAACCAGAGATAACTCAATTTGGCCAAATGTGGAGTTAAGTATTTTTGCGCTCAGGTCTTAAATTTCGCTTTCCCTTTATTTTTAGCAATTTCTCTATTTAAAAGTTCATCTACATTAAAATAATGACCCCTCCCTATTTTAGGGAAATAGAATGATCAATTCTGCCAAATTCGGTTTTAACCGTGTAAATGGTTATTTTAAAGTGAAAGCCATACGTTTTACATATTTAAAATGTTCAATATTTAAATGGATTATTATGTATCACCAAGATTGCTTGGGAGCACTGGCATTGGGTGAAAACAATCAACAAAATGATGTTTTTAAGGCCCAGAGATGCGTAGAAAGTCATTGTGAGCAAATATATGGATCTTATGTAATAAGAATAATTATTACCTTCAGTATTGTTCCTATCATCCTCGTAGGCCTGGAGCTGTTTCTCTATACTAAGTAACTTGACAAGCGATGGCTTAGAATCAACGCTGTAAACATAAATGGCTGCTGCTGCGTTTCTGAAGTAGTTTTCTGATAAGGAATTGAATCGCTCTTGGCCCATTGTATCCCACAATTGGATCTATGGTTTGTCCATCACAAAAGAAACAAAAAAGTCAACATTATTTCAAAATGTCACGTAGAGCATGAAGCCATTCTAAGTTGTCGCCCTAACATTGACTACTTGTGACTACTTTTGTCTGGATCTAAGATTTGCCCACTTTAGAGATTACCTACTTTTTCATTTAGAAAACATTGTAGTCCAGGTACTTTCCTGCAGACCCGTATACACTTGCTGATGGAGAGGGTTTAAACGTTGATTTGAGTAACATATACAGTGTGAGTCAGTAAAAACCCTACATTCAGAATAAAAAATAATTAAAATAGTTAAGAATTACTTTTGCTCAAATGTTTGCATTGCTTATAAAGAGTGATAAACAGGCTTTCAGAAAACGTTTATTTGATGTCATTTGGACTTTGGAGGAAGAAGTTATGCCTATTTTGCTGGGAGACGTAAAAATCCTGTTTGGCCGATTTTGAGCCAAACAAAGATGCATCGTTTACATAGAGTAACATGGTCATCAGCAGTGATTTGAGTAAAAACACTTAACACCAAAGTATTGTTAAACAATAGAAGGTGGGAGAGTAATTGAAGGTTTATAAGAAAATAATATTCCGGAGATTGCAAAAGAAAATGTTGAGTAAAAAATGTTCAATTTCCCAAATAAGAAAGTCAAGATAGCTGGTGTAAGACCACAGTTTAGTTTGGTTCAGCAAGATTTCATGGTTTTAACCTACAACGAAACTTGGGAGCCAAAGTGAAACCATAAAAGGTTTTGTATTCCGCTTGAAAAAAAAACAGTGCGATGTTTAATGTTTATGTTTTAATTCCAATTTATTTACAGAAAACTTCAGCTTTAGTTCTTCTCGCAATTTAAGGACGCTGAGTATACTGTATTTGTGCAAATTAATTACCTTAGAGATGTAAAGCAAAAATCTCTGAGCAGTTTCATTATGTTCATGAACTGAGACATTTATATGGAGTGATTTTCAATAACTGACTCTTTATGATTGAACAATGATAATTTGATTTGATGAAGATATTTTACTTATAATTATGTTACACAATAAACCGTTTTATTCAAACTGATATGTTTTTGTTGAGAAGAAATCGATACCATCTGAATTAACATGTGTGAATTGCTTTTGCTATAATATGTTATGGTATACGTCGGTGTCAGTCTCTCCGCATTATATGGCTAAAATCGGCCAAACAGAATTTTTAGGTCTCTCCGTAAAATTGACATAGTTTCTGAACCCAAAGTCCGAAAGACACCAAATAAAAATCTTCTGATAGCCTGTTTATCCCTGTAAACAACCAAAGCAAACATTCAAGCAAAAATAACGTTTACCCTTTGAAGAAAAAATCTTTCCTGAATGTAGGGTTTTTATTGACTCACACTGTACACATAACTTCAGACCCAATTATGTGGAAAATGCAAAACCCAGGCAAACTTTGGGAACAGCCATAAATTCAAAACGGCTGCCGGCGGCTATTTTGAATAACATAAGATGTAATATTTCAGTACCAGATTAGCTACAAAGGCAAATGAAGTGTCATCTAGTAAAATTAAGCATTTCCGACCCAATGGATACACTAGACTTCAGCAAACAATGAGCTAAAGATATTCAATAACCGCCCCGGTATGCAGTGGAGAAAATTACTTCAGATTCCTTTTCATCTGGGAGTGCAGGACCATTGTTATATTGTCTCGAAGTTGAAACGATTTCAGCTGTTATCACCTATCCGAGTTAGACGGAGTATCTTTTGTTCATTACGTAAGTATAAAATACTTATCCTCTTCCACAATAAATAAATCTTGAGCTTCTACAGTGCGTGTTTAATTTAGTCTGACCATATTTTTCATCATTTATTCTAAAAAGAAGAAAGACGAACACAAATCATGGAAGAATATTGCTGGGTAAGCTTTGACCTAACAACTTTGTGCAGAACGAAAATCCATAACTTATTGCTTAACTTCATTTCTATTCAATTTACCTCGTTTTCAGAAGAAAACTTAGTGTCAACGACGTGTATTATAATGTAAACTGGATAGTTATCGAGGAGGTGATAACACTTTGTTTTTGACAATGGCTCCGCATACCAAGCCAATTCTAATATATTAAGCTCATGGTTTGCTGACGCCTATACACTGGTCACATTTTATTCATTTTCAAAAAAATGTGCCAATTTTATGTGCGAGAACAGACATTTGTATGATTTAAATACTTTATTGTGAATTTACACTTGGTTTTCCCCTAGCACCCTAATGGGGGTCAACAAAATTTGTTATACACTTGGTTATTTGGTCTACGTCCCATAGCCTAATAGGTTTAGTACCAAATAAATGTAACACTGACTTACAGAGTGTCAGCGCAAGATCTCGAGGCAGATGACTTGCAGATCATTATACATATGGGAGGGGCTGAGGTTATGAGCGACTTTTGGCGATTTCTAATGACACCGATACAGTTTCATTTTGGAATGGCCAGAATCTGACGACATTAATTGTAGGTGGATTTCGGCGAAAGAAGCCTATGCACTTTTTTGCCAAGAGGCTGGGCTTGAGTTTGTGTCGGGTCCAAGCTAGTTAAGGTACATGTGCTCACTGGAGATTATGCTCTTAGCAAAATGAAAAAAATTGCCACAATCACATGCGAGCCTGTCAAATATCCATACCACTTCGCAGAGTTCGAAGACTTTAGTGAAGAGTCAATAAAGAAAATTGAGGAATATCTCGTATGGAATAGTGCCGGTGTAGAAGTAATTATAATAGTCCGGTGTACTCAGTCCGGCTACAACGGTAAAGAATTCAGTTGACTCTTCTCGCAACATTAGTTTCACGCTTTATTCCGTTATCGTCTATGGAGCCACGGACTATATCTGCTTTCACACCGGATGCAAGATATCTTGCAAAATATTTTACCAGCTCAGACTTGAATATCAGATCAAAGATTCAAAGTCACTGCTACAGTTGCCCCCAGCGTCATTCGAGCTCATAATATTTGAATATTTGGAGATTGTTTTTCAATCTATACACAATATCCTGAATCTCTTAAGTGATCACGGTCCTGTTCTTGCTTCGACAAATTGCGGCTGGTTTGCGTAACATTTCGTTATAGTAGAGGCCATATGCGATTCAACCTTGAAAAAATTCTAATAAAAGGACTTTTTTTATATTCTCGTAGGGCTATATGTAAATTATTATGAAAAAAATTGTCCGGCCTTCTGGCAGCTGCGTTGGTCAGATATTCAAGGTCAAAGGTCAATGACCTTTATAAGGCATATCATGGATCATAATTCCTCAACCATTTGGTCTAAAGCACAAATGAGGTGTCTATACCAAGGTTTTTGGGGTCAACAAACACAGTTAGCATATAGGAAAAACGATCAAATGCACCCTTCCTTGATTTTCAAAATAGTATGCACTATGATTATCTGCATGAACTTGTACTTTAAACTTTGTCCCCCTCAACCATTTTTAAGGTGTCGGTTAAGCCCTCTTTGGATTTCTTAGTTACAAAGCCTCTGACCCGTTTGATTTTGGTACAGATGGATTGGTATAAGTCTCCTCTTTCCATTCATATATAAAACGTTCCAATAGTCCTCCATTTGACGTCATAGTAATGTTTTAATAATAATCATGGGAAACTTGATCCGATTGTTGCTAAAAATAAGCCAATTTCTATTTTGAGTTAAAAATACAGGAATATGTGATTTTCTAGGTTTTTTTGGTGATTATGAAAGGAAAATCAAGTTTTGTAACATACACAGGAGGTATTAAGTGCATAAAGCATATATATTTTTGATAGAAGTGAAAAAGAAAAATATTATCATCCCCTTCCTCCAAAACTGAGTCTTGTCTACCACTACCAAAGGTAAGGTGGCATGACAGATTACTTTGCGCTAAAATGAAAGCAAATGCTGGTCCCAAGATTAGATGCAGCCATTAGGTTTCAAATTTGTGTTTTAGCTGGCCGGATGAAAAACTTGTTGGCAGTGGTAAACACCCCACCTTCCTCCCCCAGGAAGACGAAGATTACCTCAGACCTTCAATGGTGGACCGTCAAGTTGCCACTCATATGAGGCAAGGAGTCCCATTCAGCCTAGCTATGACCTAGTACCTATCAAACACCCTGACAATGGATGCGTTTAAGCACCGTGACGACGGATGTGTTTAAGTTGGGGGAGGGGGGGGGCTCACCTCCTATCTCTTCGGGGGCAGGCCGCTGACCAGCCTCCGTGGCTCATCACCACATAAACGTCCTCGAGTTGTTCGCCGTCTTTCTGGCATTGCGGCACTGGCTTCCCGTGGTCAGGGGGAAGGTAATTGTTGTCCGCTGCGACAATATGAAGGTGGTGACATATAAACAAGGAAGGGGTGTAATCAGTTCCAGCCTATGCAGTGAGATTCTTCGGCTATTCGGGTGGTGCATAGATTGGGACATCAGGCTGATCGTCTCTAGTGTTTCGGAAGTGGACAATGGTTTGCGGACAGGAGCCAAACACAGCCAAAAGTCAGAGGGCCGTCGGTGAAGTTTGCCGCACAATCTTTTAGATGGTGGACCGTCCACACGTGGATCTGTTCGCCTCAGTCATGAATCGTCAGATTGTGGAATATTAGGGGCCTACTCTTGGAACCCGGATCCCCGGGCAGTCAAACGGGACGCCATGGCAGCGGACCGGTCAGGATTGATAGCCTATGATTGATCATAGCTTCTCCAGGTTACCATGATCCCAAACGTCCTCGAGTGGCTCTGTCTCGAGACTGCCTGGTCCTACTGGTAGCCCATTATGACCACGGCAGCTGTGGTTTCCCAGGACGATAGATCTGCTTGTAAAGGAACAGATCCCTCTTCCAAAGGGAGGGGGCCTGGTAAGAGGTCCTCTACCCGACGCGTTCGTCCCAGATTCCCAGAGTGTACCAGCCATGCTCCGAACCTGTCTGGTGCATTTCTGCAGACTGTACACTGAGGTGGGACTTTCTGAACAGGCTGTCATGCTCATTGTTTAGGCAAATTCACTAGAGCATCATAGGATTACCATGCATGGTGTGCCGATAGAGTGTTCGATCCATGCAATTTCTGAGACCATAGACCAGGTTGGCAATTTCCTCAAGGAAGTCTTTCAGGAGTGGGTTTAACTTAGTGTCCTGACTGTCCGAGGTTTCTTTCCGAACAGCCACATGCCAGACCCGTAAAAGGCTTGGTGATGGCATGGCGGTTTCTGAAAAAATTTGTCCGGCCTTCTGGCAGCTGCGTTGGTCAGATATTCAAGGTCAAAGGTCAATGACCTTTATAAGGCATATCATGGATCATAACTCCTCAACCATTTGGTCTAAAAGCACAAATGAGGTGTCTATCCCAAGGTTTTTGGGGTCAACAAACACAATTAGCATATAGGAAAATGATCAAATGCACCCTTCCTTGATTTTCAAAATAGTATGCACTATCTGCATGAAAATGTACTTTAAACTTCGTCCCCCTCAACCACTTTAAAGGTGTTGGTTAAGCCCCTCCTTGGATTTCTTAGTTACAAAGCCTCTGACCCTTTTGATTTTGGTACAGATGGATTGGTATAAGTCTCCTCTTTCCATTGATATCAAAAACGTTCCAATAGTCCTGCATTTGACGTCATAGTAATGTTTTAATGAAGTAATAATCATGGGAAACTTGATTTCTCCGATTTTTGCTAAAAATAAGCCAATTTCTATTTTGGGTTAAAAATACAGGAATGTGTGATTTTGCTAGGTTTTTGGGATGATTATGAAAGGAAAATCAAGTTTTGTAACATACGCAGGAGGTGTGCATAAAGCATATATATTTTTGATAGAAGTGAAAAAGAAAAGTATTATAAGTTGGCAACCATCCCCTTCCTCCAAAACTGAGTCTTGTCTACCACTACCAAAGGTAAGGTGGCGTGAAAGATTATTTTGCGCTAAAATGAAAGCAAATGCTGGTCCCAAGATTAGATGCAGCCATTAGGTTTCAAATTTATGTGGCTGGATGAATAACTTGTTGGAAGTGGTAAACACACCACCTTCCTCCCCCAGGAAGACGAAGGTTACCTCAGACCTTCAATGGTGGACTTTGCCACTCATATGAGGCAAGGAGTCCCATTCAGCCTACCTGTGACCTAGTACCTATCAAACACCCTGACAATGGATGCGTTTAAACACCCTGACGACGGATGCATTTAAGTTGGGGGAGGGGGCTCACCTCCTATCTCTTCGGGGGGGGGGGGGGGGGGGCAGGCCGCTGACCAGCCTCCGTGGCTCATCACTACATAAACGTCCTCGAGTTGTTCGCCGTCTTTCTGGCATTGCGGCACTGGCTCCCCGTGGTCAGGGGGAAGGTAATTGTTGTCCGCTGCGACAATATGAAGGTGGTGACATATAAACAAGGAAGGTGTGTAATCAGTCCCAGCCTATGCAGGTAGATTCTTTGGCTATTCGGGTAGTGCCGAGATTGGGACATCGGGCTGATCGTCTCCCATGTTTCGGGATGGACAATGGTTTGGGACAGTCTCCCAGGAGGGTCCCTAATCCCAGACACAGCCAAAGTCAGATGGCCGTCGGTGGAGTGGCAGCCCTACTTTGCTGTTTGCCGCACAATCTTTTAGATGGTGGACCGTCCACACGTGGATCTGTTCGCCTCAGTCGTGAATCGTCAGATTGTGGCATATTAGGGACCTACTCTTGGAACCCGGATCCCCGGGCAGTCAAGCGGGTCAGGATTGATAGCCTATGCTTGATCATAGCTTCTCCAGGTTGCCATGATTCCAAAAGTCCTCGAGTGGCTCTGTCTCGAGACTGCCTGGTCCTGCTGGTAGCCCATTATGGCCACGGCAGCCGTGGTTTCCCAGGCCGCTAGATTTTCTTGTTTACAAAGGAACAGATCCATCTTCCAAAGCGAGGGGATCCGGTAAGAGGTCCTCCAGCCGACGCATTCGTCCCAGAGTGTACCAGTCATGCTCCGAACCTGTCTGGTGCATTTCTGCAGACTGTACACTGAGGTGGGACTTTCTGAACAGTTTGCCATGCTCACTGTTCAGGCAAACTCACTAGAGCATCATAGGATTACCATGCATGGTGTGCCAATAGAGAGTTCGATAGAGAGCCCGTAAAGGGCTCGGTGATGGCATGACTGTTTCTTTCAGTCCTCTCTTGTCCAATCTGGTGAAGGGTATGTTTTACGGATCGTCCCCGGTCCGTAGCCTTGTGGGATTTGCCATTGGTCTTGCAATTCTTGGTGTCGGAACAGTTTAAACGCACCGAAAGCTTAGTCTTCTGGATCTTCCTAGTGGCTGTGGCTTGTAGCTGTGGCTTGTGACCATAGGGGGTTCGGATATACATGCCTTGTCAACGGACGAGGTCCACCACCGCTTTGAGCGCAAGGAGGTCTCTATTCTTCCACATGCAGGGTTTTTGGCCAAGAATCAGACTCTCTCTTTTACCCCGAAACCGGTGTTTCTGCCACGTCTCACCATAGTTGCAGACAGCTCAGAAAAGCCTGCAGCAAGGGACACATTGAGTCAGTTGGATTCCGTCAGTCATCTGAAATGCACATTGAGCCAGTTGGATTTCCTCAGTCATCTGAAATGCACACAAAAACACCATGATTGGTTGACTGGCTTCTTGGTTAGGGCATATGATGTTCGAGCTCACGCTTCCTCCTGGGCATTCTATAAAGAGGCCTTCATCCCGGACATTTTGGACAATGTCAGTTGGAGTTCTACTTCCACCTTCCAACAAGTCTATTTGACGCATGTGTTAGTCAAGCGGAGAGGGGTGTCGCCGTGCAATCCCTCTTGGCTGATCGACTTAGCATCTTTACCCAGGAGCATTAGGCGACTATAGGGGGCGTTGACAGGGGTTGCGTTGGCGCTGGCTACCTTTTGCGACCTTCTTCCGCCACCGATTAAGCCATGCAGTGGTATTTGTGCAAAAGTAAGGTTGTTTGTGGAAGGAAGCTACCACTAGTACAGTGTATTTCCCTCTCAGGAGTGAGAGGGCAATACACTTGAGTATGATACCTACCTTCCACGACCTTATGGCGTTCACGCAATTTGTTATTCTCCACCTACAAGAAGGTCGTTGGAAGGTTTTGTCTGAGGGTTTTTTTTTTGTGAGAGAAACATTTTGCGGAAGGGTGAATCACAGCGCCGCTTGATGAGGTCCGTGATATTTGGTGGTGTCATGTCCCGACTATTTCGGGAGTTGGCTCATTTAGCAGTGGTAATGGGGTTTTTAGTAGTACCCAAATGATTTAGGCAAAAGGTCGATCACTAACCCCACTTATTAAATCCACAGGATCATCAGTTGGAGGATCTGTCCAAGAAAAAAATATTCACTGATCTGACAATAATTAATGTAGCTGTTTTCATTTATTAATTTATCTTAAGGTCAGACTGACGAATGGCTAATTTACGTTGAGAAAAAACTTGTAAAAATTCGGATTAAGAGTGCTTTCTATGCGAAAATCAAATGATGGCTGCATTGTACGCCTAAAAATATGTTATTGTTTTATCACCCCACAAACATGGGTATAGACACCACCTTTTTGTTATAGGCCAATGTGGCTGAGCAGGTATGACCCATAACATGACTTAAAAGGTTCATTGACTTTTGACTTGAATATCTAACAATGGAGCAACTAGAAGTCCGGACAAAAATTTCCATAAGTATTCATATATAGGTACCAGAAATACAAAAAGTCCTTTATTAGAATTTGTTCAAAGGTTACATAGGACTGTGTCATAAGCCTCTAATATCACCAAATATCCCTCAATTTGTTATTCTTCACCCTCAAAAGGTTGTTTGAAGGTTTTTGGGTTTTATTGTGTTTTTGTGAGTAAAACATGTGGTGAGCAAGTGCAATCACTACGCCCTGTGATGCAGTTTCAGATTGTCCAAGAATGGTTAATTAGTATCATCGATATACACTGATTTTACAATAGATTTTGGCTGTTTTTTATAGATTAGGGTCAATTTTTGGTTATTGATAATGTACAGACTGACGAATTGGCTAATTTAGGTTGAGAAAACGTGGATTTTTTAAATTATAAGTGATTCCTATGCTGAAAAGATAATGATGACTTCATTTATGAGCATCAAGACTGTTTTATTGTGTTATTGATCCCCAAAACATGGGTATAGACCACCATCTTTGTGCTTCTAGGCCAATTGGATGAGCAGTTATAACCCATCATAGGCCGTAAAAAGGTCATGACCTTTGACTTGAATATCTGACCAACGAAGCAACTAGAAGGCCGGACAAATTTGGTAATTATTCATATATAGGGCCTACCAGGAATATCAAAAGAGACCTTGTATTAGAATTTTTTCCAGGTTGTATAGTGCATGTGTCATATTACGCCTATACTAAAAGGTATTTCCAGAGCTGTGCTCAATACTTTTGACCTCTAGCGTCGGGCAAGTAACTCATGACAGAGAGTTGGTAGCTCAGTGTTCAGTGGTTTTTATTTATTTGCTAACTGTTCATTTTGTCAATTCATGGATCATGACAAAAATTTGATTAATCAATGAACATCAAAAAAAAATGATTGTCGTGCATGCGCATAAATTAAAAATTACTTTTTTTTTAAATGCCATTTTAAAGTACATTCTCGTTGATATTGTAATGATACGCGATTCGAGCAGAATGGTGCGGTCGCCACGACAGCCTAAGTTTTATATAATAGGAGTAGAGCTAATAAACCACTAAATGCCTTGTTCAAGGCTGTCTGATAAGAACGACAGAACTTGGATATTTATTTCACACTGTTGAATTTAACAGTATTCTCAATTATTTTTAAACATTTGTTTTCAGGTTTGAAGCAGTGCTTTAGCATTGAAGAGGGTAACCTGTCTAGAGAAAGATTAAATAAAAAATGGCAAGTCTGACTGGTCGGCTTTTGTGCACACTTGCTGGATCAGCCTACTAGTCTGGGTATAAAGCAACAGATTACCTTTGTGGTTAGGTGCAGTGGTTGTGGTTTGCTATAAGGCGACAGCCTTGATTCACTTGCTTTGTGGTTTGAATTTCCGTATAAAACTCCTATCATTTGTTTTTGCAAGTGCGAAAAAAGCCTGACAGACTGACAAGCGCTCTGCTGAGTTGAACTTATTGAACTGGCTAGTGGAAACCATAGAACATAGGTCAGGTGAAATGGAGACATCAAATAGTGTTTAATAGGTGAATTCTCGCCATTTTTAGTTTTAGAGAGGAGGATGAGTTTGCCATGATCTTTGATATTATTTTATCAGACGTGCTGAACCAATGAATGAAGCTGGTAGAACGCCTTGAACAAGGTTAACCATTAACATGAACTGTCGCCAGGATCAGAATCATTTTGAATTACTGTGGTAAGGTATCTGAAAAAATAAATGGTTAAAATGTCTGAAACTGCACCAGTATATAAAAATGGTTCATAATCGAATGGTAGACTGGAAGGAACTTATTTTTTCCAAATGAAATGGCATTTAGACAACAATTTCATCTCGACTGGTCAACTAGAGTTTTGATGTCCTCGCGGCAGGGATTTAAAAAAAAAATCTGTTCACCATATGGTGAAAAAAGTGGTGGATCTTAGCTTGTACTTCGGCTGATGTTGTTGTATTTCCTCTTAAATGTGAAAGAAGCAAGCTCCAAAGGTTGCAAGTTTTCCATACTCCATTGCGTATTAGATAAAGATGGTGTTTTAATCTTCACAAAAAAAACAGTTCCAATTTGGAAGTTCTGAACTTTCACTACCTCAAACTTTGATTGAATCGCTGTCGAAATTATACCCAGAGACTAAGTAAGATATGTGTATAAGAGTGACACAACCTGTCCCACAACTGTTCTGTAGGAAATCACATTAACGTTCACGTTAAAAGTAAAAACAAAAAAAAAATCCAAAACTATCAGCATGTTTAGTAAGATGAGGTAACTGATCATGAATCATGGGGTCTGTTAATACTATTTAAATATTTGCATCAATTACTGTACTTTTTTACCTAAATCAAAATATGACAAACTAAATAACAAAATCGTAATTAAGGGGGGGGGGGGGGACTATGGGGGTATGAATATGATAAAAAAATTGTTCTAATCCAGAAATGAGATAATGCAATGGTAAATTGTGTAGGTTGTAATCTACAAAATGCTTTTTATTCGATCGAAATCGGACTTCGGGTCCCGAATATAGTGACAAAATGAAGAGTGGTAGCAAAATTTGCCAAAAATGCTCATCTCCTATATTTTATATGTGCAAAAATTTCAAGGGGTTATATTTAAGATATTTTAAAAAGAGATTTTGTAGGAACTATTAACAACATTACTTTCCATAATTTAAGTAATTAAATGTCACCGGGTAAGTGATTTTTAGGTATTTTATTGTTTCTCACACTGCGATATGTAAGAAAATTATTTTAAAAATTAAGAACAGGAGAATGGATGCACCTATTTCAATGCTTCTTTCATTTAATAATTATGATAATTCAGTGTAAAATTAAATTAAAAAAAAATAATCCTATTGCACATCAAACGCGCCTCAATCTTGTCTAAATGTTTCGAGGCCTATCACTCGTTTCGTGAAAAACGCAAACATCCAAAACGAGACGAACGTAATAGCGAACGTACAGCTATGACATGAAATTTGGCACACATATTAAGGGCAAATACAGGCAGGAGGGAAAACCATGAAGGCCGATTTTCAAAATTGTGTTCCAAAGTCCAAATTATGCCATGAAAATTAGCGATTGGTCGATTGCCGGTTGCCATGGCAAACGGATTCAAAAATTTCGGGCATGGTACTGCGTATTTACATCTGCATATGTCACCAAGTTTCGTCCAGTAGCATGTTTAGTATTTAGTTCCATTCGTTCTAGTGTTAGCCAATCAGAGGCCTACGTTGTTACCATGGCAACTCAGAGTAAAAAATGTCATGGATTTTAAAACTTTGTGACATGGGCTACAATATGTCTATAGATGATATAACCACTATTTAGGAAAAATTAAGAAAAAGTGTTCAAAGTTTCACTGCTTAGACCCATACCCCACCCCCCTTAAGATAAATTTAAAGCAGTTAACACCTATTTAATTAACTTCAGTGTCATAACTATACTTCAACCAAACTAGGAAATTACCTTTCACAATCTTTTAAAGTTTGTTCGAGATGTTCTCTATTTGATATGATAGCCTGGCCACTTGCACATACGCCCCATCAATACAGTGGGAAACAAACCTGATTGTAGAAGCAATAATGCATATTGCATACCCTACTCAACACTGTGCAATATTAATGATTAACCATTAAAAACAGCGTTTTGGTTGTATCTTGGGAATGAATGGTGGGTGGATTTGAGGCTTCAAATTTCAGGACGGACAATGAGAAAGATACGGCCTTTCATCTATATAAAAATCGATACTACTTTCGGGCAATCAGGGGTTCCAAAGACGATCGGAAACCACGCCCAAGTTTAAGTAATTATTTTTCCAGATCTTATTTTTTTTGCTTAAACCTGTCTGTTGACTAGAGAGTGGACATGTTAGAACGCAAATATGTATCCCCCTAAGAAACTACAATTCCACGTGTCTGATTGCCTATACCGGACATCGAACGAGATGGACCATTTATATAACCAATCACTATCTTTCTGTTACCCTTCTTTCGGTATCTCTGAAATTTGCTCATTACTTGATATTACCTTCCCAGTAACCATCAAAAATATGCCCAGGCGCCAAGAATAGTAGGTGGTTCTCAGGTGTTTAATAATAATAATAATAGCAGAGTGGGGGGGGATTTTATAGCGCCTTATGCTATAGGCCTCTAAGCGCTTTCCAAAATGGCCGCTGATCACTGTGGCCCAGCTATACCATAAACCATTTAGCATAATTTAAAGGGATGCAGCAGATCGGGATCAGCACTTCCCTTATCAGCAAAATACATCGAGAGAACATCCAGATGGGACCAGCTTCCCAAATATCGCATGGGTAAATCGGGAACCAAACGGTTTAATTTCTTGTCCAGGGAAATTACAAGATAGCTGAATCTCACTGGGCTCGAACGCACGCCTATACGAATGGATGCGTATACACTGGAGTCGAGTACTTACCTGATTGAGCTATTTTGCCGATGTTTACTGTTTAACATGACCGTGTTACTGTGATGTCAAGCGGAAACCAAACAAGTCTATTAACATTAATTTGCGTGACCATTCTTCTAGGAGCTAGCAGTCGCATGTTATTCCCCGTGCCAAGGTCATCGGACGCAATAAAAGTCCCTTTACCTGTAGGAGGTTTGTGAGAATGCTAAAACTAAATGCGGCAGTATCGGCTTCAGGGCCAGTGATTCCGGAGTTTGATTGTGAAAGGCTCCCGGAAAGCATCAGCTCCATACAGCCGTGTTGGGAACCAAAAAATGGTAAGTGAATAATATCATGTAATATGTATTACGATATAGCATTAAAAAGCTACTGTATATTAATATGTCACAATAGAAATGACAGTACATGCATATTAGGAAATACGGACAAAAACAATATGGTAGGGATAATGATATATACAATGCACAACAATGCCTGAAATGTCCAGTACGATTCGAACAACTTGATTTAATTCTGACCATGACATGCACTGTCAGCGTTTGATTTTATGTGTCTCCCATAAGTGTATGCTTTCTTGATACTATTTGACATTATTACTCCCTGCCCGCTACTCCTGCATCCTTTTTCATAAATTGTGCATATAAAAACCATCCCCCCTCTTAGCTTTAACTAACAGACCCGATATTCCGGTTTGGCTTGCCTGCTTTCACCTCAGTGCCTTTCCGGTTAGTGGTTTCTGTTTAATTTTGATGGTAGGTTATGTGAAACTCTGCAAAAATGTGAGCCTTTGGAAATAAATTAGGGGCGCCATTATCTGAATGCCTTGTAGGAAACACTTCTTACGACCATGTTAACCCATAGCTGTCTTGGCGATTCCTGCCCTGTGAGAAGGTTTGCCGGCAACAATGGGCCGCGATCTTGGCTTTTACCACACAAGATTTCCAAACGCTCACAACATCAACGCTGATGACGATCAGAAAAATGAAGACGAAGACCTGGTGGTAAGTTCGGCACGGTTTATGAGTGACATAAGTATACCTATGTTTTGGCACTTTCACCCGTGTCCCTTATTTTAACATTGTATTTTTTCAACACAGGCGTTGCTGAACTTCTGTTTTTCACCAGAACTGTCTTCATTCGTATGTGCTGCACTCTATCCACAATGTGACGATGGCGTTACTGCAGATCCATGCCACGAGGTAATAGGGATTAGAAAGAATAGAAATAACTTTAAATAGCACAATAGTACATTTAACTCGATCTAGTATTCAGTATCAAATGTGACATATAATTCCAATGTGTTTTCTCGGCTTTGTTTGTTTGTTTGTTTGTTTGTTTTTGGGTGCTTTTTTCGTTCTTGGGTTATTC
Organism: Ophioderma brevispina; assembly: GCA_023653785.1. Taxonomy (NCBI): domain Eukaryota; kingdom Metazoa; phylum Echinodermata; class Ophiuroidea; order Amphilepidida; family Ophiodermatidae; genus Ophioderma; species Ophioderma brevispina. The sequence continues at coordinate 19,260 of JAMKCH010009173.1, forward strand.
TTTTTTCGTTGATTGTAAAATGTCCCGTTTAGTTCTTTAGAGAGCTCAAATTATAGTAGATGCAGAGGTAGAGAGAAAGCATTATTGGACTTTAAGATCACTCAAGGTTGATTTAAGAAGAACCAAAGTCAATGAGTTAAACCTCTTGTGAGGTAAACCTTGTACCTGAGGTGTTACTATCCATGGGAACAGGCTAACGCAACTTTGATTAACGTTGCAAAAATGCAAATGGTGCGCCCGCAGGGGAGTGCCCATCTCTCTGTCACATTGGCGTTTTTGGGGCCAGACTCACTCATATATGCTTTGTTGTGTGGGTTCGCCACTCCTCCCCGCACATCGAGTCTGTTTTGCATTCCCAGCATATGCTGGTACACATTTATACTCCTGGGTGGAGAGAGTACTCAGCGAATACGGGTTATTATTATGTAAACTCTGTTAAGAAATAAAGACTGATCCAATACATTAATGGAGAGGTGCTTGCGATGTATTGTGAAAGCTTTCAAAATAATTGGTAGGCCTTCGAAACCCAGTATTTTAGGTATACGGTTAACAATTTCCGTAAATTAAGAAAACAAGATTTCCGTAAATTTACGGAAAATCTGTTTTTAGAAAACAATAAAAAAAAAAATAATAAAAAATGTTATTTCGGCAATATTTCAAAATTTCTGGCAGCAAAATTTCCGGACTTTTTTACGGAAAAATTATATGTTAAAATACACATTTTTTCCATAATATGCGACAATTTCTGTAAAAGTACTGTCAAAGTTCCGTTAATGACAGAAATTTCTTAATTTACCCTTAAGAAAAAAAATTCTGGAAATTCTGCTGCCAGAAATTTCCGTAAATTTTTTTAACAGTTATGTGGTTAAACATAAAGATGTGGAAGAAGTGATTAACCGTAGCGTTTGAAGGTTGCAATCGTTATTTTGGACCCCCTTGGGTGACAGACAAAACAAACACACGGACAGAATGTTTTAACAAGTTCATGCGAATCTTACAGTGCAAGCATGTGTAAAAGTATAGTCTTGAATATGTGTTAACAATGTTATCCTTAGTTATTAACCAATGTATTTTTATACTTGCAATGTTAAATGTGACCACTTAATAGTGATCACCATTGTCTTATGGTAAGTCATTTGACATTATTTTTAAGCACTACACAGGTTTGTCGCCGTGTGGAAGGCGTGTAAGGCGACAGCACTTGAGTTGGGTATAGCTAAACCAGAAGTCTTTTCGTGTGGTAATCGATATCCCTCTTCAGGAGAAAGCAGCACTTCTTGATGAGATAAGTATTCAACGGGTGATTATCTTGCATGTTCCCTTGCTTGGCCTTTATGCATTTGCTTTTATGTAAGAAAGTAGTCCACAAAAGGTTTTTCTATATCCTTACACCGCAATGTTAGTGTGTATAACCTTTGAGTGTGATTTTTCACTCGAAGGTCTGTGGATTTTAATGGGGTGGGGTTCCGTTATCTCTAAGAAAATTTGACGAGCATTTTCACCCATTTCTTTAAAGATCACTTAATCATATTTTGTAGGCTTTGTTCGAAGAAAGAAACAAACACGCGAAAACTACATGTTAAATGTAGATAACTGGTCATTTCGTGATCCTAGCAAAATATTAATCTTTATATATGATTCACTATATTCCTTCAGAAATGGTTTTTTTCCAAAATTTAAGTATTCTGATGTTGCGTATTGGGGATGTTATCAGCGAATTAGCTACATCGTTGCTGCTCCATAGGCCACTGTGTTGTAATTTCTGTCCGTTTACGGACAGAAAATATATAATTTTGAAATTGTGAATTTGTTACTGATACGACCAAATTTGTAGGTAAGATTAGGCACACACACCTATACTTGGTCCCATCAGTTCAGATGATATAAAAATCTTCATGTTTTCAAAATCGGGGGACGAGGCTGTGGATCACGAAATGCCCCTTCATACCAATTTTTTATGTCATAATCATAAATTTCATGTGGAGTAAAACACACTGAAAAAAAACCTTTCTGTTGGCTATATTCCACGCAATTCGACCTCACTTCCAATTCTCAATGCATGCCCAACTGTATAGAACTCAATAATATTATAATCCTGGTCAATAAGCTCCAGAAATAATGTATTTGTGTGTAAATCGAAAGGTCAAACTTTGAAATGACCTACTGGTTTGACGGTAATTGCTCGGTTTTGAGTAATATGCTACACTGGTTAAAAATAAACCTTTAAAAACAAGCATTTGACTGGCAGCTGGGACTCACTACATGCAGAAAGTAAAATAACTGGGGCCGTATAAATACGAAACCAGTGCAGGGAACGAAAATACGGCGTACAAATCGTTAGCTCCCAAAAGTTTTGTTGGGTTTTTGAACTTTTTTAACAATATTAAGAATTAAACGTTATACAATCCTGTGACCAAATTTTCACGTTTGTAGCTATCATGGCATCATACAACTTTGTATTTTCGTTTACCACGTGGTTGTAAAAAACGTTATATTTCAGGCAAACATTTTGAGAAAAAAGTCAGTAACAAAGGGAAAAGGTGACGAAATAAAGATTTAAACCAGGTTATTCACCTTTTTTAAATGGTATGGGTACACATTATAATGTCACCAATTACTTAATCACCATATGAATAAACTTAATACATGTTTCCTTTACATAGATTCGAACCAGTGCCTTAAGATTGTCAATCCTAAACCTTATCCACTACACCTACATACTTTACCGATAGCAGATTGCTAAAGTTAATATCTATATGTGTTGTACTACTTTTTTTGGAAATTGACATAACTATAGTACAAAAGGGAGGAACAGAATTTTAAAACATTTTTTAAAAACATGTAGGGAAAATAAGAGTTGGCATTTTTTTTGAAATGACTTTAACTTATGACGTTATTAACACATTTTATAGGTAAACGATTTCAATGTTCGTATTATTACATTAAAAACAAGTAAGTTACAAAGAACGGTAATATTAGGAAAAATATAATACCTGTCAGCGTAAAATACTACTTTTTTTCAAAATGTGTAGGCCCTGTTAGCCACTGTTATTTACATTTTTCTGCCAACAAATTGTAATTTTATGTAGGATAGGTATAAAGCGTGAAGATTATTGAACAATTTGGGTTTAGCCGTAATTTAAAAGGTAAGTGTGGTAAAATAGGGAACATTTTAACAGTGTAGTGTTATTTTCAGCGAACGCTGTTATAAGTTCAAGTTACAGAATTCAAATTTCTTGAGAACATTATTTGAATAAAAACTTGTACAAATTTATCTTGTATGATATTAAGACAGGGACAAAGTTTATAAAACAATTATTACCCATTCAGTATTATCTTCAAAAAACCCACCGGAAAGACATGGCTGGTGCACTTCCTCCCCAAGCCTATTTTATATAAATACATTTTTCCCCTTAGATATCAGTCCACCTTCACTTAAACCAGTCGTCACCGCCTTGAACCATGCGCACATAGCACGGTTTTGGTAAGTCGTTCAGCATGGAGAAGATGTTATTTCTTATGTTGGTATCAGCTATATGTTGAGACCTGAGAGTGTTCGACACCCTATATCAGCTTCAACCATACAGACCATACCGGCTGAAGTATTGTTCGTTTCGCCGCAGGAGGGCAACACAACCAAACCTCGTCTTGGTTTGTTTTTGATATATGTTAATTGTGTATACATTTGGTGTAATAAACAAGACAGCGTGCAATAACAAGGAAACAAAATATTGCAAATAAAGATTCGTCGGTACTGCTACCTCCAACAATTAATAGGTTGTTCTAGTCTTTGTTCGATTGAACTTTTAACATGAGCTGGGCTTGCGTGCAAATCACACTCCCCATGTGGCGATAAATACGTTACATGGGTATATAGACTTGTTTAAGAACCCGACTAATAAACTTGTCCATTATGGAGATGCGTGTTGCGTTGCGTTTAATACTCCTGTGTACCTGTGTCAATCTATTAGTGTCAAAAATCATACAGTAATATAGAAGCATTCTCTGCATCCCCCTTCCGCTATGTTTTGAATGTAATATGACAATGCATTGGTTTGCCATATCATAGTTTTAATCCTAATATTTCTGTGTCAATCCACGTCGCGAAAACGCAAGCTATTTTGTCGTTGTGCAAGCCAAAAACAGGTACGGAATGGGGCCAATGGAGGTCGTGCGAATCGGAAGATCACAATGGTATTTAAAACAATACAATAAGCAAGATTATGATCTACTGAACCAACTTTTTACCCAAGTGTCACGTAGAATATGTGGCAAAACTTTAACACAAAATGAATATCGTTGGCTGAATGCAAAACCACGTAATGACATTTTTGTCGAATTGAGTTGTTGGTGAATTTTGAAGAGGTATTCGCGCATAATTTTACACTCTGTGTGAAAATATATAGGATTACAAGTTTTTAGTTTTATAAAATAATATAACGTATGGCGCAATCGTTGTTTCCACTTAATTGCAAACCACTTGCGTTAAACATGTTTGCCCCTCTCGTGCAAGACCAACGTAAGTAAGTGGCACTTACGTTTGGTCTGCATTTAAACATAATTACCCCTTCATGCAGATCAACGTAAGAACTGCTCTTATGCGGTCTTGCAATCGACCTTTTTGCAACCTTTTCAGTGCAAGTACCAACATATAATTGGCCACTTATTTTGGTCTTGCATTAAACATGTTGCACCTTTTCAGTGCCAGACAAGGTAAGTGGCAATTACGTTTGATCGGCATTAACCATCGTCTTATACCAAGAGGGAGCCCCATTGAAACTTTGCCTGGGGGCGGCCTATGCGCAAAATTCCAAAAGCCTCGTAAAAAAACTTCTAGGTAATCATTTTCATCCATTCTGGTCATTTTAGCGAAAACAAATTTGACGTGAGCAACCTCAATCCGGGTTAGGGTATGCCGTTTAAAGTTAAAGGGGTAAGGGGGGGGGCCCGCCACCCATGGTATTTAAGGTACTTTTTTGAAAATATATTATGCGCTGTATGCCTCCAAAATTCCATGTTTTATGTAAAACTAGTCATTTGTCCACCATTTAGAGCTGAAAACCGCATGAAAACCTACGTTTTTTTAGCGCAAAAATTGGATTTTCGTCTATTTTTTTGCCGAAAATGCAAATTTCGTCGACTCCCGGACTTGATAACATCATTGTGACGCCATACTAGGTATGTTGGTACTTTTTTTGGTATCATTGAAGAAGAGGACCATAGCTATCGAACTGTATCAAAATCATAAGCCTCGGTTGCTTTAGTAACGAAATCTTGAAGGGTGGAACCCCCCCCTTGGTAATCCAATCGTGTTACAAAAAAAAAGCTTGGTAGGCGAGGGTTAAGCATTTTCTTCACCTTTTCAGTGCAAACCAAGTAAGTGGCCACTTCCGTGGTCTTGCATTGACATATACTAGCTGATTTCACTTACGTTCTCTTCTTTTTTATAAATATTTAATTACGTTTAGAAGGATAAATTATGTGATTTAATATCATAGAATACTTTCTATTGTATTCCCTTCTATAATTAACTGGACACCTATAGAAGCCCAAAGAAACACACAAAAAATGTCTTCCTTTAATTAGTCAACATGCACTGACTTTGTCTTGCGCATTCGCCCGACGCTATATTCTATTTCCTTCCGTTACTGTAGTTATTATTTTATTATTCTTATTATTATTATTATTATTATTATTATGTCATTTCAGATAATAGCCAACATCAACTACAGATGTATGTATTGTAAAAAGCATGACTGGATTATGAATTATAGTGTACACCATTGTGTTGATTAGTAACTATTAATTAGTCCAAAAGACCATCTTTCTTCAATCTATCTACTTATCGTGGTGTAAAAATGTGCTCAATAATAATAAGGAACACACAATTAGTGAAACAATCACAATACACAGTTTATTGTATATAGTTGATGGCATCTAAACTAGGAAAATACGATTCAGACACCTACACGGGAGGGCACGTGCGGGGGTTACTAGTGGATTGAGGCGTTCACCCCCAAAAGCCAAAGATTGTGGGTTCGAGCTCCCCTCGGCTAACCTGTTGTGACTTTAAGTAAGATTGCGTACCTTAGAGGTGCATTTCGTGATAACCCCAGCACCTTCTGTTGTATTCGTTGTTCAACTATATGTCCTTGATGTTAAACAAAATTAGTATTGCTTCATTTAGATATTGACATCGACTTGGCTCATCGCAACATTGTCATATACAACACTCACGTCATATTTTTTTAAAATGGTTGTGTCCTCGGGTTTATCTATTGTTATATAATGCGATTTTACCCTACTTAAATAGTTAGTAATGGAATGAATCAGGTGGTATGTATAACTCTTATGATAAACTCAGGTGAAATATAATTCACCTTAATTGACTGCGAAGACGGGACCCCGCTCGAGAAAGCGGTACGTACACTTACTTACTTAACCTTTCCTGTACCTAGATGTTCTGATATTCAGGCTAATCACATAAATCAGAAGGGAGGGTTTATATTATTTCTAAATTCAATAATTGTTTGTGTTTTATGAAATTTCATTCAACGAACCATTGTAGTGTAGTTACACATCTTTATATGGAGATTTGGCATAGTGGGCGCTATAACACGTAATCATACTTTTGTGTAGCTTACATGGCAATAAGTCCCGTCCTTGATTTTTCTTATTTCACAGGGGGTGGGCCTTGCATTCCCCATAATTGATGAAAAATGAAATAGGCCTCAAACTACGCATCTCGATACGATGATTATAAAGCCTGCCAAGACAGCTGAAGTATGGTGTACCTACATTTGGCAATTAAACCATCTAATAGAACCACATGTGTAGTGATCTTCGTGACATTCCGTCACACGTTTAACCCGCCCCCCCTTTGGGGGGAAAATTTAATTTTTACCAACTTGACAAGATATAACCTCGGCTTTTATTTAAAACTACACTCGTCGTATGGCAGATCAATCCAGGGGTGACTACACCCGACCATGGTTATACCGCCCCCTTTATATCTTTAAATATTGCAAAAGTCCAGTCTAAACTCGTATACTGGTGACCATACATAGTGTATACGCTTTCCGTTCGCCCTATTCACTATGTCCCATTTATTCTTCAAAAGGCTTCCCATCAAGCTCGTTCAAAAGCGATGTCTAGTGAGATGGCATTGTTAGATATATACTTCTGATGCGATGGACCATTTCACTTGCTATGCCTGTAAGATCGGTCATTATGCAGTAAACTATAGATTTAAGAAATAAAGGTAATCCTCTATTTGTTATATTTATGATTTATTTTGAGACAGAATATCTGTTGCAATTAATGATAAACAGTACGTGTTACATGTAGTGGTAGTGTCATATGCGCCATCTGAGTTTTTTTTTTGTATAATGACATCAGTTCTGACTACTTACGGGATTATGTACTTCTGGCAAGTCGAAGTTAGAAAAATAAATGTCCGCGTTTTATCTGCCAATTGGCATGTTGTACCGATTTTACATTTGGCCCGAGGTATATGACACGATGCTTATTTCAATACCTTTTCGGGCGACGGTTGTTGACACGATGATCGTGTCATACCCTTTTCGGGCGACGCTATTAACACGATGATCGTGTCCATAGCCTTTCGGGCGAGGAATTGACACGATGATTGTTGGTTTACCATATGGCCCTGGAGCATAAGTAATCTGGAGAAATATTCAAAGTCAGATTTTAGTGCACATGCTCCATGACCATAATGCATGCCCCTTAAATAATGGGTAAATTTTTCAGTTGCAATCAATAAAAAGTAATAAATAATAAGCAGGGTAAAACTAAACAGTGATAAGAATACTTACACAAACTAAAGATGGTAAGATTGGTAATGCCAATCACGATGTTTCTTACCACTCGCAATGTTGAATTGTACAGCGCAACGCAAAACACAAACGTAAAAATCGTTTCTAAAATGCATCAGCTTATATTTACCTTCGTTGCAGACGTTGCGTTTCCATTTCCATTAAGAAACACACGCAAATACGCAGATACGCCATCACTTGCTCGCACTCACAAATGCACGTTGCACGCACACGCGCGCACACACGGGGACACACACAAACACCTGTGCGTTGATATACTGTGTGACTTTTCTTTTAAAAATAAACCAAGCAGAAATCGACACAAAACCCATACCGTAATAAATAAAAACATAATAACGGAGTGGAACGGTAAAGCACGTTAGCACACTTTTCTCTCTACCTCTCTCACGAAAATTATGTTGTTCTTCTTATCGTATTCACTGTTCGGTGTCTGGCATCAGAGAGTATGATGTGTTCTGTCTATAGCAAATCACACTGTCCTCCCAAATTTCTATGGACATCTTACGCTACAAGAAGCGGAACTCTCCTCCGTTTGTCGTCTTTCCTCTACTACAAAGCAACTGTTCACACAACATCATTTTGACACGATTTGTAGGTTCACTTTACTTTCCAGGGTTCATGTAATGACCCGGACACAAAGAAGCCATAGCGAAAGTACCATGTAAGAAATCATGTGACAAAGTAATGTAGAATGTCAATTTAGTATGGAGCAATTGGGATTTCAATGGCCAACACGAGGCTCGTTTTGAAAACTACCTCTCGTAAGATATGGGAATTGCAATACCTTAGGCGAAAACGTAAGTACCGTTTGTTTGTTTTTTGTTTGACCCTTTTTCTTTGTAACGTTTGTTTCATTTATAAAGAAGAGTTCAAGGTGCATTCGTGAATTTCCACAACCTTTCTGTTGTATTCTTGATCACTAGATATCCTTTAGAAGAGCTTATTCTCAAAATTTGATCCTTCTTGCGGTTTTGTGTTATGAGCAAATGCGCGTTTTCCACGTCACCATGGGCCTACGTGCTGTATTTAGCAGGAAATACAAATTGCGAATTACTTACGATGCGACGCGTATTTGCACGTAAGATTGGGCACATGTAGATTACTAACGGTTCAGATGATATAAAAATCTCAACATTTTTGGCAAGTCAGGGAACGAGGCTGTGGATCACGAAATGCCCCTTTATCTTGTCGTGTTAAAGCTACATTCAACCGTGTTTTACTTCCTGCTCTACCTGCCTTTCAGAAACATTTCAATTGGCGATTGAATCAAATATTCATTTAATACACCTGAAATGGGCCATTCTCCGGGAAGTCACACACGTGACCGAATTTTTATTTTGTCCCCCAATTACAAATAACCAATCTAGCGAACTTGAACAAAAAACTTTGACTCGCCTTTGCGTAGGTAGTTTGCCGTAATGCCTGCCAAATTCATATTGAAAATGAATCGACGTTTTGAAGACGGGGTCTATATGAAAGTGATGATATGAACTCTGGTGTACTTCAACCGTCACCATTTGAGACACTAGGCGCAATATATAAGACACTGTATTATAAATTGACACCGATTACAAAAATTCAGGATGTGATACCACTTTACCGCTGTATCCGGAAATAGTCGATGTTAAATTTAATGCGTGTACTCTTTTATTTTATCTGACTCAGTACCCGATCTGACAGAAGAGCCCATCTCCAGAAATATCAGTAACTGTAACCGTAAATACGAACACGTTTGTCATGGTAAGAAACAATTTATAGTGTATTAATTCTTAAAAACCTAGAACCCAATATCTGTTTTCTTACGGTTACTATCAAGAATAGTCGTGGTTGGCGGGTTTGAAAAAAGAATGTAGATTTTTTTTAAAGTGTCTTTTAAGTTACACTACAGTCTGTCTATGAAGACAGCTCAGATGGATTGTTATTTGATCCATTTTAGGTCGATTATGAAAGAAAGGTCATAGGCGCTCTCTCTCTCTCTCTCTTCACTCCATCGTTTCTGTTTTTCTTTTCCCCTCTAGCGCGCTCTTTGTTTATCTTCCCCCCATCATATTTCACTTTTATGCTTGAAAGTGATTTTATTCAGTCTTTGTACTTTGACAAGTTTATAGACTGCTGCATGATTAACGGTAGAAATCTGGCATTAAAACAATGACATTAACTTTAAATGTCGTATGTATGCCGTATTTTGCAATCAAGAAACACACTCTTATTTAACAACCCGCCTTAATATTCCGTGACCCTTTACTGAACAGAGGTTGATAGTGGTTTTGGGTTTGGCTGAAGGATACTGAAAAATGCAGGTGTTCGATCTTAAATTTTAGGCCATTTTTAATCGAACAAAATTAATTCTATAGCGGTCAAAATGATAAAGTGCTCCAATTTATTTTTTATTTTATTTTTTTGTTGTTGAAAAGTGTGCCAGATATTTCATCTGCTTGTATAAAATAATTAAAAAAAAAGGTTTGCCCTATTCGTTAGATCACTACGACCGAAAATGTGAAAAGATCGGCGCACCTTCTGTCTGGGTTATTATTTGGATTGATCGATTTTGGTAAACGTATTATTGTATGCGATTCTTTTTAATAAACCAAAATACATTTCACAAACAGTTCTACGTTAGTTGCAAGTCTGTTCCATTTGAATGATTCATCGATTTTTCCGTAGTGTCGAATCAAGTTTGAATATGAATTTGGCATGTCGTTCACATACACTTACAATCACTTTTTTAGTAGTTGTAATTTGACATTGTTAAAGAGGCTTACGACTTGTAAATCAGTCGATCGCGGCGAATGAATCCTAAATGTTGACATTCGCAATGAGTGTTTAACGATTAATTTTACAAAATAAATATGTTATAAAATATTTTCTATTCCAAATCCCTTTGCAGTTGGATTCAATTCCATTGTAGGGTTGTTTCTGCACTCATTTGTATTAGTATGGTAAAAAAATTGTGCAATGTATATTAGCGGTCGTTATGGGCCGTGAGCCCACCACTGGCCGTTCCACATCAAGAAATCGGTTTGCAGCTTGCTTTGTGTATGCTGCTAACAATTTGTTTCAATTGTTGTTCACAGGCTTCGCCGCCATCGTCTATTGTCCGTTAGGACATATACAATAGCGCCATCACCGCGTCAACACGACCATAATTCATACTTCTATTGAGTTGACGTCCCGTGAAGTTGATGTGGACAATGGGTATGTTTTGTGTTGCCCATTGGACAGAAAAAAAACGGGACACGAGGTTTTGAAGAAACAGCAAGATCCATATCAAATTGACATCAAAGCTTCATCAAAAAAGAGTGTAGCAATACAGCTTTGTGTCGTTCAAACGGATAGCGTTTCTACAGTGGAAAATTTCTAGCAACAATAAAGTTCCACTCTAAAAAAAAAAAAAACAATGTCACGAGCAGCAAGGACCAATTATACTTGAGGTCATCTAGTCTAGCTAATGTACAATCGGAAGACGAAGGAATTACGTATGCCAGTTTGAGGAAGATTTTATTAATCTTCAATGCTAATCATAATGTAAGATTTTTTCAAAATATCAGCAGGTTGGTTGGTGGGTGATTAGATTGAATGGCGCCTTCAGCAAAACAATGGCTATGTGCGCCAATACTAGCATATTAAATTACGTAAATCGATCAGTAGACAATGAGACACGCGGGGGGGTTGCCACACCCCCCCTCCAATATCCATCACTTTGTGATCCACCCTGTATCTTAAACCATGACCCCGGTGATGTTGTTTTTGCGATGAAAAGGAGCGGAAAATGTAAATTGACAATTACAAGTAAAGGCCGACTCAGAGAGGATGAAAGAGGAAGGGGGGGGGGGGGGAGGGAGGAGGGGGGGGGGTGCAGGGTTCTTTATTTTTTGTTGTGTTAACTAAAAAAATAGTAACTAGAATAAAGATAGTAAACTCAAATGCACCAATTTACGATGAAGTTTGAGATGATCCGTATTTCGTTACGTACAGTTATGTACAGTATTACGTGCCATAGGATAACGGTGTATAACAGAACTTCCGGATCCGGAATTTTATAACAAAGTTGTGATTTTGTATATGAAGGACTTCGATTGAGACATACTATTACACACAGATAGTACATGGACGAGCATTATGTTTGCAAAAAACACGATTTTTTTGAAAATGAGGGCGCCGTCATCTGGAAATCTCTGAGTCAGCTTTAAATAATTTGGCACCAAAAAGGAGGTTTAAGCAAACCGGGGAAAAAACTGAAGGGGGGGGGGGGGTAAACACCACCCACCCCCTTCGGTAGACGAGGGTTAATTTCAGAATGTTTGTTTAATTGTATTCCTTACAATAGGACGATATTGTAAGATGTTCTCTCACTTTAAAACGTCTCCACATTTTTATATGTACATGTATTCCATGAATTACCACGGTCCAACGCAGTGACAATCATGTGTTCTTTATTTTTGTATATTTCCAAACCAACAGATTTAGTAGTTTGACATGGTTCAGATTGATTTATGATTTGTGATAAGTCGAAAATTATGGTATAGTTGAACCTAGTTTTTAGATCGTTATGCACAGCTGTTTGAAAGTCAAAACACAGAATTAAAACAAATATGTGACAGCTATTAATACGAACAGTTGGACAACAATTTTGGATTATTTATTTCACGAGGCTAAATCTGTGACCAAAATGTGCATAATCGATGGTTCATGCCTCTTTCAATAAAGGCACTGACAAAAACGAATCAAAATCGATTAGAGCAATACAGAAATAAACCGATTTAGGCCTTTGAAGTATCGTGCATGGGTATCACATGACCCATACGACCTTGTCCTCGTCGATTTACAAGAAGAAAAAACAACAAAAAACCCTTACAGTGGAGTTGATCTTCAGCTCCACGGCTTTGAAATATGAAATCTTGATTTATAATAATACCCAAAAAAACTCTGATTTTTTCGTCAGATTTCGCTTTTTACGTGTTAAACCACCTGACTTCAACATTAGAAATTTCCCCCTTTTTTTTTTGGTCACCACCGCCTATTATGACGTTATCAGGCATTTTCGCTGATGTAGTGCACCTTAGTATCCATGGTTACTGGCTCACGCTTTGGCTCATGCACCTCTTCCTAATTAGGATTTTGCCATAGGATTTGTGTTGTGATCAATTTGATCGGTGGAGTTGCGTTTAGTCCAGGTAGAAACCTCATGGACCGTACCGTGAGTATATATGCATTTTTTTTGCTGAAAATTAAATCGATTAGGGTTGTAGAATAAGAATCTCTGCCAGGTTCCACCTGGGCATCCTTGGGCTTTGAGAATCCAATGATGGCGTCGCCATTAATTCAATATTATATATTCAAACCCTATCTTATCAACTATGGATTTACTAGATAATCTATATGACCAATGACAAGTGTAACTTGTAACATTAAGTCATACTCAAATCAAATGTAAGCCAACTCTCATATTTTAACATATGGCCCTATAACAGCAATACCTGCGATAAACATAGACTATGAACTACTATGGTTATGTTATTAAACACAATAATATATTTCTGAATACTTTTTTAAATTTGTACATGGCGTCAATCAATGGGGCAGGCAAAAACGTGAACATCTTCCAAAATACTTGACACATTTATGTTTTACAAGTCCGTCAAATCCAAATCAATGTGCCAATGACAATTAGAAATGTCCCTTTTGATCCTTACCACTGTACAACATCACATTTCAATTTTTTTTAAATGCTCCAAAATCGAAATAAAACAATATGTTGCACAGTTTTCAAATCCATAGGAATTACATTTTTTCACATATATTGCACTCAATTATTAGTTGACACATTTTATCAATCGGATTACCTGGTATCACTTTGTTATGATCCTAGGTACATTTCTAATTGATTCATTGACACAATAATTTAACTTGAAGTTTCAAATTTAGAAATTTGTGTCAAGTGTTTTTTGAAAATATTTTTTTCTATGTGTATGTGTCTTCCTGCATATTGATTGACGTCATGTACAACTTTAAAAGTAATCATAGACCATTTATTGTTATCTAACAACATAATCTAAGGACTTCATGTTTATTTTTTATCGCAGGTATTTGTTGTTTCGGGCATATTTTAAATTGATTAGATTTGCATTCCTTTTGAGTTTAAGTATGACTTAATGTTACAAGTTCCATACACTGTGTTCATTGGATCCTATAGTAAATAGCTTAGTAACTCCATAGTTTGGAAATATAGGGTTGAAATATAATTATCATTTATGGCGACGCCAATCTTGGATTTCTCAAAATGCCCCAAGTGTGCCAAGGTGGCACTCGGCAGATTCTTATTTCTACACCCCTATCTATCATTTTCAGCAAAACATTGTGTATATACTAACTTAACGTCGGGCTAATTTGGCCCATATCCCCGACTCGTTAGCCAGTTGACTGCAACGGTCTTATTCTAAGGGGCTCTACATCAGCGAATATACTAGATTATCGCCATGGATTTTCTCCATTTTGTGGGTATTAACCCTTCTCCATGCCCCAACATGTCCACATTCTTTCGCCACTGCGTAAAATTGTTTAAACAAGAGCAATCTGAACACTGTCAAATAGCTGTGTATTCCGATATTGATATGAAACAATGGAACTATGGATACGTTTGTCTTAATACAGATGTAAATACACAAGATAGAGTGAACAGGACAACAGACGAACTAACAGTAACATCACGATGGTGATAAAGATAAATGCATTCTCAAACCGCGTGCGGTACGATATTAACGACAGAGGAATTTATGTTTTTTTTAGAGGATGGGTTTGATGTACAGGGTCAAGGAGCACCCAATGATTCCTGCAGTTTATTTAGAAATACGATGGTGGCACAATTACACAGGTGATGCACGAACTCTACTGGAATGCCCTTTATGGACGCACCCCTATATACAGGGGACATGAACGTTAATTCCACTACTGAGATGGGGGAGAAACATCCCCCTAATAGGAAAACAAACTAAAAACGGCAAGAAAAAACATGCTCCACGTTAAAAAAACCCGAAGAATAACAAAAAAATGCACGGAAGCTAATTTTAATGCCGTTTAATGGACACACCACTATATACGAAAGGGGGACGATGAGGTTAACGTCCACTACTGAGAAGGGAAAAATTGCCCCACTGATGAGGAAAATCAAAGTAAAAACGAAAATAAATAACATACAACATGTGTCCAACTCAAAAAAAGTATACTGAAGAATAGCAAAAAGCGGGCGAAAACACAAAATGTCACCTAAAATATTTCGCGGAACGGTAGAATAACCTTTGCTTTTCAGTTTTACAATACATTTGTAAACAAGGGTTGTGATGATTGATGCGCCTCTGAACCTTTTCAAAAATTTCTCCCCTTTTGGTATCTAATGGTGTGTCCCAAAAGGGCCCTCAGACGGCCTTCACTGCAGCTGGTGTATCTGTACGCCCGTGTTGAAGAATATGCGGCCACCGTAACCGTGTTTGAAAATTATAAATATGCATTAGGGTCCATCCATTCGAACTCGCCCGCGCACACGCATGGCGCCGTAAACTGTTGACCGGAACTGTACAACCGTTCTATGCAAAGACTAAATTGTACACCAGATAATGGGAAATTAGGAATATATGATCAAATTGGTACACTACCTATGGACAATGATACGCACTGGCGGTAAAGATGGTTGACGGTTGTTACGCTGGCGTTCGGCGCTACTTGATATTGAAGTCTGTTGGATCCCTAGGGCCGATTGGGCGTCGTGGTATTTGTTAATAAAGTTTATATTCCTTTCATCATGAATTGGCATCAGCTGCTTTGTGCTTCCATTTAGAATACCTCCTTGGAAAAAAAATTATGCCTACTGCCGACGCAGTGCACACACAACCATTTAAGTTGTTCCCCAATTAAATTCACTTCATGCACTTTCGCTTTCATTTATGCATCTACTTACTCAGAAATAAACATAATTATGTTTAATACTATACTCTAATAGTCTAACTATAATAAGAAAACCGAATTGACAGGTTATAAAGTAAATAATGAAACCTAAAACGTCACTAACTAATTACATTTGTTTGACATTCAAATGCAGTGGGGTATTTATAGTTGTATAATTTTTCGAGGTATAGCGTGTACATAATGTAGCCTTTTATGGCACTTACATGTATATCTCATAATAATAAAGGACCTAAATTTAAATTTAAAAAAAAGATCACATTTACATTACTGTTGACAGGATTCTGTCAAAATGGCAGAACTCTTCACCTCTTGTGCACTCGCTTGGTACAACTGGACAATCTGAATATAATTAAAACTCAACTAAGCGTCTATAACTGGTTTGATGCGGGCATACAACCGTGGTTATATGAAGGATGAATTGTGATGGTATGTACATTATTGCGGACTCTCAGTTATATACATAGTTTTTAAACGGGTGTTTATAACCAAATATATATAAAATATAAAATACAACGTGAGCTGAGATTTAAAATGTCCAAACTATTTTGGGTTTTGGTGTGAAGATGTCAATAATTTTGGAATTTGCATCTGCTAGCATTGAAATTTGTCGGAATAATTTTTTTAATATA
Source organism: Ophioderma brevispina (assembly GCA_023653785.1). Taxonomy (NCBI): domain Eukaryota; kingdom Metazoa; phylum Echinodermata; class Ophiuroidea; order Amphilepidida; family Ophiodermatidae; genus Ophioderma; species Ophioderma brevispina. The sequence continues at coordinate 35,704 of JAMKCH010009173.1, forward strand.
AATTGTTTAAAAGGGTCACAACTCGCGATTAAATTTATTTTGTTACACTTAAGCTGTTCATATCTCAAAATGTCAGTTATAGCCTTGTAATTCTCTGCTCACGATAGGCAAGTCGGGTCCGCCAAAGCATTGTCCATGAAAAAGAAGTCATTCAAAATAAATCATCACAACATTGTAATGCCAAGTACCGCATTTTAACCTTTTTTTTACTTTGTGCACAACCTCTTCTGTTTTCTTTTTTCAGATGCGTTGGTTCGGCTTCCAAAATACTCTAGGTTTCATGATGAAGGTTCAAGGAGCGTATGGGTTTTATAGGACATTATGATTTCATTCCTAATAATTCAAGGAGACCTTGCCATTAATGTAAAATAGCTCCGTTTCTTCGGACACCGCAAATAATCCCGTATTTCTAAAGATTTAGAGTAGTTTGGAGAATGTACAATGTATAAGAGGCACGGTGCACGGCTTGGGATTTAATATTCAGTGTATATACATTTTAATTATATATTTATTTTACGTTACAATATTGATTAGTTGTTAAATACGTACACTGGCCAAAAGGATTACAACATGCAGAAAAAAACCCAACAATATTTTATAATAACAAAATGATTTTCAAATTACCCGGTGTTCTTGACTAAACACATTTTTTTGGGCACATTTAATGTCTAGATTTATTTTTTCACACCACCTTATTCCCAGAAATCCCATCCGCCTACATGGTTCCGCTCTTCCGCTCTCGAACCCATTAATATACGTTATACTAACCCACCCATTCGTATCCCGGCAAATAGTTCATGGGCAGTCCGAATTTTGTTACCTTTGGCTACTTTGCTAAGCAAGAACAAATGACTTCATGATTACTTCATGCTTTGTCTATACCTTGTCCATGCCACCCCTGCCCATTTTCCTACAATGTTATGTTTTGCTTTGGCTTGTGGTTTCATTGCTGCCATGAAGGACTTTATTTCATACCATAATCATGCCTTCTCCATGCCTTCTGGCATTGGTCATGGACATTGCTACTGCGGTTGCGGGCTGCAAAGCATGAACCGAAGGTCACATATCATCATAGTGGCCTCAGTGTTGATGGTAGAGGACATGGTAGAAACAAGTAAAAAAAAAAAAAAAAAGAGATCAACAGTATTGAACTGTACACATTGTCTATTCTATTGGTCACTCTAAGTAAAGGCTGACGAGGGCATGATATTTGTCATGAATCGGGCATGTGAAAGCCGTATCATGAAGTATTTGTCCCTTGGTTCGTAATGCGTGGTCGGGCCCGAGCACAGGTTTTGGGATGAGCATGAATTAAGGCATGACTGGGCATGATAGAGGGCATGATTTGACTTAACGCACTGTGTAAAATATGCACCTAAGCATGGATTGACCGATGTATCAGTTCGAAGTTTCCCTGCCGTGGCTAAGGAAATTCTGTTGTTCTAAAGGCATGATCAGAATATGATTCATTCTCAAAATCATGCGTTTTTTTGGTCCATGACATCTCCAATTGATGTTGTACCATTTCCAGTCCATATCTGCACTCCATATTTTAAACATTTATTGAAATTTATTTGTCATATCTTACAAACCCAACCTTTTTTTTTGGGAGGGGTGGTTGTATTCCTTCTGGAGTACAGTTTGGCAACTTCATCAAACGGCTCTTTTTGAGGGAACACGACATCGAGTCAAACTTTTTCGCGGTTTGTTTCACGGTGTTAAAAA